>VYZX01002483.1:67491-100374 GCA_013401335.1 Brachypteracias leptosomus | reverse complement strand
TTTTTTTTTTTTTAAATTGACAGTTGTTTTCTCCATAACTTCAGAGAACACAAGCTTCTCTTTGGAGATACACCCTTTCCTAGCACCACAGCAAGAGAGTAGAAGATGGATGAAGGGCTGGACATTTGACTCCAGCATTGGGAGTTATCTACCCTGTAGCTTGATTTTTAAAAAATAAACAAACAAAGGACATCCAGCCACTACCCTTTTTCAGTCTGTCTTTTCTGCCTTGTGGCTGTCCTAATGTTTCAGCATGTTTTAAGTTGAATTATTGCTATTCTACCTGAATTAGCAGGTTTCAGCCACCATTGGTTATGGAATGCAAGACAAAATGAGTTAGTGGTCTGGCAATGAGTGTAATATTAAATTTAAGAGCTGCCATTGTGACTTGGCTTTCTCTGCTTTTGGAAATTGTGTTTGTGCTTGAGTTTTGTTTTCTTGATCTTTAGCATGTTAGAATAATGTGTAATGCTGCTGAGGACTAATGCTGGTTCATGAACATATGCTAGCACTATTGCATGTAACTTTTGGCCTCCAGATTGAAAAGAATTTTTCTTCTAGTCTGTTGGATTTTTTTTGTTTTGGTTTGGGTGGTTTTGGTGAAAGGAAAGCCTCAAGGAGCAATAATGTAGCATCACACGATGCTGCTTCTGTAAGTTCTGAGTGGTACAGGTCTGCATAAAAGACACTCAGGAAGTTTGGTGATTTGGGTTTTTGTTTTTTTTTTCTTTCTATGTAAAGGAATGTTAATAATGTGAAGGAGGACGTGAAGCACAGTCCTCTCGGGCTCAGTCCTGTGAACTGCCTGGATGTGGCGTGTCATTGAAAATAACTCTTTACACTAGAGCTATAAACATTGTTCTGCTTCTGTCTGTGAATGATGTACTGCTTGCCACCGAACAAACAGGATGTCTGTTCATGACTAGAAGTACAGGTTGATTTAAGCAATATTTTAATCGAAAGCACAAAGAATATGCTGTCAAGCCTTCTCCATGAAAAATGATAGTATAAGTTATTAGCCAATTCAATGCACAAGTTGTAGTGATACCAACTGTATTACTCTAACTGAAAGCTCTGGTGATTCTGCATGTTTTGTGGAGTGCTGAAACACTGCAACAAATTGGATAGGTACTTATTAAACTTGAGAGTGGATTTTAACTATTGCCTGGGCTGACTCTTTTATCAAGAAGCATGCCAGCTTCCCCTGTGCTCAGCAGCTCTGTAGTTTCATAAAAGTGAAATTCTTGGACAGCCTTCTCTTCCAGGCTTCCAAGAACACACATCATTTCAGTCTTCCAGCTGAAGTGAGAGCTCGCTATCCAGAGTGTGGTGTGAGGGAAATGTGTATATTTGTTCCTTAAATTGCTAGTATGCCTGAAATTTAAGGATGTGGTCATATGTCTTTACAAATCCATGATGTAATCACTAACCCTAAAAAGCTCTGAAAGTTTTTCTTAACTAAAAAAGAGGACGTGTTGAATTTTTTTCTAATGGCTCTGTTTTATAATGAAGTTTGTCTGGTTTTAATTCATGAGGTATACCTTAATTGCAAACTGGAGATCTTTAAAGCCATCCTTCTCTTTACTGTCAATTCATTTGGAGCAAATGTGAATCAAAATGAAGGGCAAGTAGTGCTTGATTTTGAATTATCGGTGTTTATGGATAGGCAAACTGTTTTCTTCCCTCCTGCCCTTGCCACAATAAGGGCATTGCTTTTGTGCAATGTAAACTGCATTTAGTAATGGTCTTGTGCTTAAGAGCTTCTAGTTAATGAGACCTATTAACAATAATGAAAAATGGCATCCTTAAAGTGCAGACCTAGTCAGGAAAATGATTCTCCAAGAATGACTGGAAGACTGCGTACTCTTTCTTGGCTTATTTAATTTAGGGGATGGGGGGGGAGTGCAGTCTTGGCTCTGAAATGAATTATTCTCCTACAAATGTACCCATGATCTGCAGTTTGCACTGGGGATTTGCAGGACTGGGGCTCCTAGTGCTAAAGAGCTTCTGAGACTGAGCCTAGCTGGGACTGGCGTAGGCTTGATATTGCTTTCCCAAGGCTCAGCAGAAGTACCAGTAGTAAACCCCAGCTTTTTGTCTGCTGAAATGAACGTGTCTGACTCAGTAGCACAGAGCAGTTGCATAGAGTCGTAAAGCAATGTTTTTACAGAATTATTCACCTCTCTGTGTTTGTGTTTCAGTGTGTTGTCATCTCTGCATCACTTGTTGTTTTAGTTGGGAAGGATATGCATTGCTTTTCAATACCTAAATAATTCTGCTTAAGGGAAGGAGAGGATTGGCAACAACTATACTGGATTTGAAATACAAAAAAGCCCACATTCCTGCTTAGAAGCTGACATGATGCATGGATGATGTCTGTTCATATGAAAAAATAGTAAGGCATTATAGGAAAAGTTTAGAGAAGTGGAAGCTCCCTTTATCTCTGCCTTAGTATCCTCCCACTCAGTGCTGTACCTACACATCCACTATAATAATTTCCCTTTGAGATAGGATAGCCTGTTGTGATACTTTGCAGGCATGGAATAACTTCCCCTAATACAGGGCCAGCTTGTCCATCATTATTGTAAAGGTTTTCTCTGGTTCTCTTTGTGCTAAGTTCTTCTTAAGAATTGCAACTTTCTGTGGTTACAGATATTCTCTATATTGAGAGAACTTCCACACTGTGGGATGAAGTGGGCAAGTTATAGGACAGAGAGGAGATTTTCACATAAAGAGGATATTTCTTCTCCCATTTTGGGGGCAGCATTGACTGCTGGAGGCAGTCTTGATTTCTTGGTTCTATACCCTGGTAGATAACTCAAGCTAATTGTACCAGACCCTTTTGGGTTTTAACTGGACTTCATCTTCTAGTAAGGCACCCTCCTATTAACTGTCATCTGTGTCAGGATCATGTGCTTGAAGCTAGGTGGATAGCTAGTGGCTAGCTCAGTGGCGATACTTCTGTATCTTCTGTGGTGCTAAGCAGAAGGGTGTCAGTGTCGGCTCTCAAAGGAGCTGTTTCTGTGCTGATGAAAGCATTTCAAACCACCTTGCCCTTGTCTGTAGCAGTTACGTATTCCATGTGGAGGTAGAGAGGTTTTGAGGGGTTCATGTAATTTTTCAGGATGTGTTACATACACATCTGCCCTTTGCAGGAGGAGTGGGGTGGAGTGTTTGCCACTGACCATTTGAACCCTACCACTGTTGAGCTACCTATGGGAGAAATTAAACTGCTTGAAAAGAAAACAGACTTCTAAAGCTGTTTGTGTAAGGAAATTGAAAACTGGTGGATGCCTAGGGCATGCAGGAGCATTGGCTAGCAGCTTCAGTTAAAATGGAGCTGAGAAAGATGCAGCGTGGCGAGCTGCTGCATCCCCAGTGGAGCTGCGGGCCTGTTGGACAGGAAGCAGGCCACCGCTGGGAGGAGGAAGTGTCTGTCAGCGCGACGGGGAGCAGACCACTAATGGGGCTGTCCAGAGAGCTGCTGTGTAGGTGAGAGGAGAAATTAGCTCTTGGTGCAAAACGTTTTGTGACCTGATGACCGAGAACACTCAACAGTGCCAGGTTTGTGTGCATGCAGTTTGGCCAGATTTTCTTTCCAGGTCCTACTGTTCGTTGCTGCAAGGCCAAGATTTGTGAGTTTGACCCAGAATTGCAAGGATATGCCTGTGCTCTGTTTTCTTACTGTTGTGTTTGAAAACATTGGGATTTCTTTACTGCAAAATCAAAACTGAGAAGATTCCCCTAGGCTTTAATATGTTCTAGTATGGTGTTAACAAAGGGAGGGGAAAAAGCAATTGCAAAGCCAAACACCATGATGTCAGCTTGTGCCAAAACTTGGAGCGTATAATTGTCACATGCTTCCCTTAATTTATTTTTTAGAGACAGAAGCACTGATCACCCATGCTTCTGCTGGGCATAATTTATCTTATCATATCTAGTATTGCTGAAAATCAAGTTTTTGGATATTCCTTAGAATCAGACATTTAATTTTGTGTTCTGTAATCACATCCATGATGTGGCATCATAGACAATTTGCATCAATACCAATTTGCGTAGACATGAATTAATATTTTAATTCTCCTATTTTTTTAAAACTCTGGGTATTTTGTAAAACAATTTTCATTTTAACAGAACTTAAGTATTACCTTTTTTGTTTTTTAATGTGTTATGCCTATTGGGTCTAGATAAATGTTTTTCCTCTATTGCTTCATTGTCTTGGTTCATTTCTTGTAACACATATGTGAAATATTTGCTAATAAACTGTCGTGCTTTGAGTCACTCTAGTCTCTACCTGAGGTAGTTGATTAGAGGTGGTCTAGTAATGCCCTCAGAGCTTTACTAAGCAGAATCTTATGAACTAAACCAGGAGCAAATATTTTATCTTTGTAATAGCATGTAATATGCTGAAGGATCTCAAAGTACATCTCAAGCCGACTGTGCTGATGGGACTACTGAATTGCAGTCATGGGCTGGGGAATCACAGAACAAGGCATATCTCAAATTGGAGCTGAATCTGAATGATCCTATTGAGTAGCTCAGACATGATGAAGACAGTTAACATGTTGGCAATATGATGCTTCAGTATAAAATCATAAGAAATAATGAAGTCTTTTTGGGTTAGGGTTGGTTATTACTCTTTCAAAAGTGTGAGGAACAAAGGGAAGCAGCTGGATTTAACTTGTGTTAATGAACACAGGAAGATGCAAAATAAATATCTGTGATCTATACTGTATTTCTGCACAAATATGACTTGCTTCGTGTGTCCAAATTATATTTCCTGAAGCATCTTATCATCACAGAGCTACAAACTGATACTGCCCAATAGTTAAGACTCAAGGGTGCATCTTGGTATCCGTGAAAGCAACAAGAGGTCCCTAAGAAGAGCCTCTTGTCAGAATAGTTGCCTTGGACAGGGCAAAATAAGTTTAAACTTGGCAGGAGGCAGAGAAGACTGGAAAAGTACCTTAGAGCTGCAGACTTGGGTTTCTGAGATATGCTGCTGTCTTCTTGCTCTGACTTCCGAGAATGAGCTGTCCCAGGTCTTCCTACATGGGGAATCTGCTGGTTTGATAAATGAAATAAACTCCTCAAAATCCCCTCTTTTCCTGGTAATATAGGTGTTTTCCCTCTCTGGACAGAACGTTTATCTTATCTTCCCTGTGCTGCTGATCAGAGAGGCCAGAACGGGTTTATCTTAGCCCACAGTAGTGCAGGCTGCTGTTAGTGTGAGGCTGGTGCAGCGCTTCCTGCCTGCCCTGGCTCTCGGTGGTGTCGCCTGGCCTTTTTTTCTGAAATTCTTTCCTCCCATACCTGCCATGGCAACTCGATAACTGCTTCCCCCAGACTTGTCTTCACTTTCTTTGTTCCTCTGCTGCCGTCTTTGTGATTTTTCTCTCAGAGCATGGAGTCGTGTATAGGCTGTAATAAATAAAAGTTTCTCCTGTAAGCAGCAATGTGCTTTTCTAGATGTATTGCCAAGTTATATTTCCCTTAAAGCTTCCATTTCTTTTAGTCACCCAAGTCAAGTGTCCTATTGTTCTAGGACTGAATAATTCTTGATATGCGGTCTCCATTCTGTCCTTGTTGGACAAACTGGGAGCTTTAACAGTCTTCAGTTTTAACTTCATATCATGTAAGTTCTTCAGTGCTCTGGCCTGCTGGTTTCCCAACTAGCTGGAGAGAGAATTGTTCTATGTGCTTGTAGACATGGGAGGAGATGCTGCTCGTTGCAAGTTCTCCAGTATATTGAACAGATAAAAGCTACGTGTAGATTTGGGAGTCAGTACACTCTGGTTTTGGCTGTCTCTGTTAAAAAGCAGTAGACAGTCTGATGGGTATCAGACACTTGCTCTTCTGGGTGAGGTCCATGGTTCTGACCATAAGCAGCCAACTGCATAATTGCTTCTTGAGAAATCAGTGTGTTTCACTAGCTGCTAAACAGCCCATCTCTAAAGCAGTGATGTCTCAATAGCGATGTCATATTTGCCTTGCTATAATCCAGATCTCATGTGATGTCCTGGTATTACATGACTGAGGTTTTTCTTCTTTCTTTTAGGTGAAGGATGTAGGGCTCTGCATGTCCTGACTGTACTGCTGACTCCTTGTGAATTTCAAATAAATTGCTTCATTCTCACTCTACTTTTTTCATCTGTGAAACTGGATATTTTTCCTCAATATGTGATGAGGGGATGGTAAAGATGGATCTGCATTTTGTACTTACAAAAATTATAAGCTCTTACATGAGTGCCAGGAGTTAGAAAGGAAGAATGTTGGGGGAGCTCTGATGAATGATTGTCTCACATGATGGATTGGAAATTAAGGGTAGACTAATTCAGGCGGAAGACTAGAGCATCATACAGTCTGACATAAACCACTTGTGGGCACTAATTCTTGGAGCATCATAGCAAAGGATAGTGGAATTATACCTGGTAGCTTCATGAGCAGTTGCAGCCAGCATGAGCTGTGAGCTGCTGCTGAAAAAGGCAGCCTTTCTTCTTGTTCCTTCCTTGCACCAGCACAAATTCTTTATATAGTTACATGGTGAACCAGGCTAATGATGGATCAGTTCAGCCATCCAGTTCAGTGCACTGCTCTACAAATGCTTGTGCTAGCATCAGAAGCAAAGAAGATGCAGGGCCATTAGGAAACAGGCAGAGGAAGGACGGGACTGCAGTGACTGCCAGTGTTACAACAAAGGGAATTCCTGTGCCTGCTGTTGGACAAATCTGCACCAGTGGCAGTGCCAGGAGAACGCTCTCTTTCTTCTTAGAGAAGAAAAAGAAAAATCTGGCTTTGTCTTACCTGTGGCCTTTTGGGGAAGAAAGTGGGGGGAATCAGTGCTGTGGTGGGACCTTTAGCTCATACTATTGTAGTACTGGAATCCTCTATTCCAGTAGGTTAGCAAAGGAATTGGAGATGCTACCACATCTCTATACAGCTGAATTACTAAAATACCAACTGAAGGTACTGGAGGAAGCAGGAGGATCTTCAATCTGAACAGTGTCTTGCTGTGGTGCTAGCTTTGCTGGTGCATGCTTGTCCTTGCTGTAGGAACTCTTCTAATACAACATGCAGGAATTGCTATGCCCATAACATGTGTCTGCTGATAGACGTGATCCAGACAGAAACAAAGACTAGCAGTGGCTAGCATTGCCTCTGGCAGGGAATTTTCATGTTCTGAAAGTGTGGGCTTGGTCTGATGGCATTGTCTGCTCCCTCTCATATAAACCTCAGTTTCACTCTCCGAGGTGCAGGTACTGAACCCAAAATTTGAGTCTGAGACTGCGCTAATTATCTGTTTAAAGTCACTGCATGGCTAAAGAGAATATTACACAGTCTTAAGATTGCTTGAATGAAGAGATTTCGATGTTGCATCTCCCTCATCTCTTTGGGAAGTAATTTCCGACGATTTGAGAGCTAGGCTTCAGGAGTGGGAGCGGGTTTCTCTGTGATCCCTCACAGCGTCATTGTCCACACAGTGACTCACTGGTAATGCCTGAGTTCTTATTTTTAGTCCTGTTGCTGCCATCAGGCTGAAACCATTGGCTGGTAAGAGACTTAAGCGAGGAGATAAACACATTAATCTCCCTAGGCCTTCCCTCTCAGCTGCTGCCTCTGTGCCTTTGTGTATCTCAAGATGTACATTTCCTGGACCATCAGGCAGAAAAATGCCCCCTCAATACCCTGGTGGGATGTCATTCAAACCTTTTCACTTTCAAGTGCTGGAGCTGGGAGGAATGCCCTCTATACACATGGGTTTGCATGTGCAGGTAGGGCAGCATGCTTTGTCTGCAATGAAGGCAAGCTGGGCAGGCTGTTACTTTCCACCCTGGCTCCTTTGCCATCACGGCATTTCAGGGGACATCCGTTCTTTTCTCAGGTCCTGTCACCACACCACATTTCTGTCCATTCCCTCAGGAAAAATCCTGAAACAAACTAACAGGATTATTTTGTATAAGCTTTCTATAGCAATTGAGAAAGTCTGTCTCCTTTGGTGAGCTTTTAAAGTATTCGGTTAAATTCTTGGGCATGGTCACTGGTCTCCCTCAGTTTTAATTGTAGAACTGTGATAACAGTTTGTGCAGTCATTCTTAGGCTTACTTTTTTACTTGTTTTTCTGACATGGCAAGGTAGTGGATATGGGTGCCTGTTTATCCAGTTGTGGGCTGCTGGTGGTGCAGACTGAATAGGGTGTTTTCTTCTTCCTTTCCTTCTCATGGCCTCTTTCCCAGCTACCTCTGATCCTGCAAAAAGTTTGCTGATTCTAGGGTTCCAGCTCTTTGCTTTCTATGCTTTTTCTGTTAGCATGTGTGTCTCTGATTTTAGGGAGTCTTTTGCAAAGATTTACGCCATGTAAATTTTAAGGGAAGAAAGGAGTGTGTTCAGCTATTCTTTACTTTAACAGGATAGATTATTTTTAAAATTATGTATTTTGTGTGGAAGAGAAATGAAAGAAAGACAATCAACTGATGGGGACTTGCTCTTCTTGCAGCAACAGTACACCTCAGCCCTCATGGACCTCATTGTTCCAGAAGTCCCAAAACACCTATCCAGAGTTGGTAGCAATGTGTGATTATGACTGATCTGCTTCTCGGTTTTCTTGGCTCAGTGGCCTCAGGTAGCCAGCCGTAGCTTGTAATTTGAGCAAGGCTCAGACTCCCAAGCTCCTGACAGCATGCGGTTGATACAACAAGCATATGCTTAACTCGGATGGAGTTCAGTCCTTTTGATTATGGCTCAGTTAATGTCATTCCTCTGACCTTCCTGCTCCAAAGCCTTTCAGTTCTGTGCCCTCATTTTTATTCCCACACATGCATCTTTGAGGGTGGCCCAATCTTTACAAAATTCAGAAACAGATTTTTGAAAACCTATTTTGTTTCTGATACCTGCTATTTGGAGGGGAAAGGATGAAGTCCTAGGTGTTTGAGGCCTCCTGTTTTACTTGGCAGTCTCTTCTCTGGTACAATTTGAAAGCACTTCTGACTGCCAGATCTGGGAGAATATTAACTCAACATAGGGATTGAGCATGATCAAGTGGAGAGATTTGAGGCATGAGTAGACCAAAGTAACAATCAATATTGTCCCATCTACTGGGTAATGTGATGTAAAAAGGCAGCTGAAGAGGGTGACCACAGTTTTGAACGTGGAGGTGGTGCTGCCAGCATGCTGAGATGTGGTACCAGCCCTGTAGGAACAGATTAGTCCTGTGTGTGACTGAACTTACCTGGATCTTCCCTGGAGGCTCTAAACCTTATGCAAAGCTGGCTCCTGTTTCTTTCCTCCCCTGTAGTGCTAGTTTTGAAAAGCAGAGGTAGTGTGGGATGCCAGTAGCTTGGGCTCAGGGACCACTGTAAGGGAACTACTGTGTGTGTATTTGTAAATCTCTGCAGCCATTGAGCTGGAGATTGACACTGCTTGTTCATTGCACTTGAAGCAGAATTGGCTGTGGTCAGTGGAGTTGTGAGATATGAAGTGTAATCACTCACGTGCTGTGAGTTCCCAGAGCTACTCTTCATGTGTCCTTTCCTTTTGATAGCCTTCTATTATTATCATTATTACTACTATTACTGTAGAACTTGTCTCTGGATGTGTTTAGTGTTTGAGTGGGAAAATGCCTAGGACTGGACAAACAAAGTGTAATTAGAAATCTCTCACTGTCTGTAATTTTTTCCCCCTTTCTCTCCATTCCTCCTGTTCCACTTATCTTAGTCAATATACAAGTACTGAGTATCTGAAGCTGGTGAAGAAAGAGCTTGGTCTCTCTGCTGGCAGTGTAGCAGAAGGTGTGATTGCAGCATGAAGGGCATACTTCACTAACTTTATTCTCAGTAGTGTAGAGATAATAGCATTGAAGTCACAATGATGTGGATTTCAGTGTGGGCTAGAAGCTTAGGCACATATGTACGTCCCCAGCAGGCCTGTACAATTTGTGTTGAAGTCCATGATTCCGGTTGTTACTACTCCTGCTAGTGAGTATAGTGCTAACATGGATATGTCTACTTATGCTGCGAATAAACCTTTGATTGCAGGATAGACATCTCCATGAAGCTTTGAGGTTCTTTTGCAAGGACAGAAGGTGCCCAGCAGGAAAAATATCAGAAGCTGGGTGTCTTGTCTCCTGCTTGTGAGTGCCAGCTTCAGAGGAAATTGTTACGCAGTTTGCTTATCACTTTAGTTTTACTTCAGTTCTCACTCCGCTGCCGCACTTTTGCAGCAAAAGTCTTGGCTTCCCAGAGAACAGCTACTTATGGTATCCCCTTGCACAGGGTCTTGTTCACTAATGCCCAGCCTCCTGGGACTTCCAGCCCCTAACCATACAGAGAAGAACCTGTGTGACCACTTGAATCCTTAGACAACAGCTTGTCTGTAGTGCTGGATGTATTATCATCAGATCACAGGGAAGGGTGATTTCTGTCCCCTCTCTTAGTCAAGGTGAGGAGACATGCGGATGGAAGATGCTGGTGAGAGCCACCCATCTGTACTTTCAGGGCAGAGCAGCAAAGACAGGACAGCGGAAAGCCCTGCCCATAGTGTGGTTAAGTGATGACTGAAAATCCTTGCTGACCAGTTCTGCAGGACTTGGGTGGCCTCTCTTTTTAGATTGGGCAGACACTTTCACACAAGTAGAAAACAGCTCGTATGCAAACGAATGGCCAAGACACCTTCTCTGGTTCCTTTGCCGTAGCCTCAACAGAGCCACTGCTTCTGCTGGATGCTCGAGTGAAATCCTATCTCATGGTGCAGTTCCCTCTCCTCCTTTCTCTTTCCCAGGCACACATCCACAGATGATCTATACTATCCCCACTGTGAACTTCCTTTATGAGCATTTAGTTTTCCAGTGTCCTGGTGCCTGTGAGTCAGATACAACTCTGAGCATGTTTTCTGTGTTATCCTTCTCCTTTTCAGTTGTGGTTTTACAACTAGCGTGTTGTGTTCTGGACGTTGTTTCCTGCTTGTGCAGGGAGCATGGTAGTTCCTGTCTGTGCTTCTGTGAAGCTGTGCTGTAGGACATGAGAATTACTACCCAGCTTCTGAATGAGGCTGCAGCCAGAAGGGAGTTAGCTTCTGACGTATGGCTGGTGGGATGGTGAACACACAGCATCACTGATGGCACATGGGAATAGGTTAAGAAGGTCAGGATAGCAAAATAACATCTGCGTAATCCCTTTGCTGTTTTGTGTGAAGATGAATGAGTGGCTGGGCCGGGGGGGAGGAGGCAGGAAAATCACTGTTAGCAGGACAGATGTGAGTGTGGTTACAGGTCTGATTTTGTTCTATTTTTTTAACAGGAATGAATAGATTTGTAGGACAGTCACAGTAAAACATGCACTAAGCTGGCAGCCGTCTTCTCAGGGATTTGAAGACTTCCCAGAATTTCTCAGTTGAACTGGAGGCAGATTCCCTGCAGTTCAGAAGCTCTTGAAGAGTAGATAACAGCTCAGTATTTGAAAGGACAATATATTGTAAGGACAGTATGTGTAAGCTGGAATATAGGAGGTTCCACATAAATATGAGAAGAAACTTCTTCACAGTGAGGGTGACAGAGCACCGGAACAGGCTGCCCAGGGAGGTTGTGGAGTCTCCTCTGGAGACGTTTAAAGCCCGCCTGGACGTGTTCCTGTGCAACTTGATCTAGGTGATCCTGCTCCAGCGGGGGGATTGAACTAGGTGATCTTTCGAGGTTCCTTCCAATCCCTAACATTCTGTGATTCTGTGACAAGTCTTGCATTCCCCAGCCTTCCTGATCCTCCAACTCCTTAACATGTTAAGCTCTTTGCAAGTGCTGGCAGAAGCACAGTCACTGCATTTCCTTGGTGTGCTCGCCACAGCCTTTCCCGATAGCTGTGACCAGCACACAGGGAGGAGGTGTGCAGGAGAGAATTTCTGTCTGACTGCTGGGGATGAGGAGCTCTCGGAGAGCTGGGCCACGCACAGGAGGTGTGCACAAGTACATTGTAGTCGAGACACTTCAAACTGCCCTGACTAGGATAGGGTGTCTGTGTATTTTAGGCTTTCCGCAGCGCGCTATGACTTTAGGGTGGGAAGGAGGAGTGGATGTCTTTGCAATACCTTCTGAATTGCTTGCCTTGCACTCCTTTCTTCCTTTGTGCATGAGCTTTCATGTGAGCAGTGACAGCTACTGGAGAAGCTGCAGCCTCAGTATTTTCCTGCGTCTTCCTCCCACCAGAGCTGGCGGTGCTGTTTTGATGTGTGTTTAATAGACCGAGCCCTGAGAGTCAGTGTAGGCCAATTCTAATCTGAAGGATCTGTTTTCCACCTGCATCTTCCTAGTCAGTGTCTGTCAGAAAGCAGGGGCAGCGCCTGGGTGGAGGGATGTGGGGTCCTTGTGCTGTCATGAGCATTTTCTGGAATGAAGTGTGCAGTGGCTGCACTTTTGGGCACAGAGGCCTTGTCTCCCATGGAAGCCTGGAAGACACAGCTCTCCTTTGCTCCCTCTGGAACAAAACCAGTGGATGACTAATGCACTCTTTGTAAATACAACTTATCCTATCAGTGACTAATGAAGGCTTTAGGCTTTTTTTTCCCTTCTCCTCCTGTCTCACTAAAATAAAAGTTGTTGCTCAAAGCAAGGCTGCTGCTGGGATCTCTTTCCTCTTGTTCTGTTCCACTCTTATCAGTGGTTTATGAGGGGGTGCAGTGCTTTTACAGAAGGCACCTTATTGCCTCTTTTGCTTAGGTGAAACTTGATTCCAGATGGTAATTTGTGTATTCATTTTTGTTAGGGTCATGGTGTGCTCCTAAAGTGATCTTCTGTTCTGTATGCTCATACTGGAAATGGGTCATGTCCACAGTGCAGGAAAATCAAACTTTGCTTTAACTTTTTTGATAAAACTTTGACAGTATGCTGTTAGTTGTGTGTATTTGGACTGTGCTCAGATGCCTGCTTCTGTTTGTGTGTCTGGTCCTTGTGAAGGGGCATCCCATTTTTCTTTTGGCATCCTACCAACAGACAGCTTCCAGTCTGCAAGTTAGGAAGCTTGTGGGCTTGCTAAAAGCTCTGGGAGAAAGCTTATTGTTCTAGTGCCATGCTGTCTGGGCCTTGCAGATGCACACATTATGCTAACAAGCTACCCAAAAGAACCAGAAACAATATTTACCAAGATGGATATGGAGGTAGTACTCCTAAGTACTAACATAAGAGTAACATAAGAGTATCCAGTATGAGTGTGTTTTTAAAAAGTATGACTTGTAATTCAATAGCAAGGTTAGTTTTAGATGGAAACTGTATATCAAATAGAAAAATTGCAACACAGAAGTTCCCTGAACCCTGCTCTGTGAATTGCTTCCATGGTCCCAAAGATTATTCATCATTGAAGACAGATCCATAAGGGACTTGAACAAGAATGCTCTTGAGTGCTGTCTTGGGTTCGACAGGCAGATTCCATAAAAGCCTGTCTGAGCTTGTCGCATTGACCTTTTCTGAAAAGAAATCTAGACAACTGCTTGTAAAATTGGTCAGTTTGTTTTGCACTTCAAATATATTGCTACTTTCAAGGCAGCCAGGACAGGAAAGGGCATCTTACTGCCATCAAATGCTGTCCTTCCAGCTCTGCCCAGTGAACCTTCTGGAGGGAGCAAAGTAGAGCAGTAGTTGGTGAGACCACGTGTCCTCTTTGGATGATGCCACCAAGTGCATCTTCCTCCTTTCCTCTCTGCAAACCAGCCTCTGTTGCATTCATCTGACATTTCTGTGTCTACTTGACCAGTAGTTTACATGTCACTGCAATCTTACAAAAGAGAATTTTCAAGGAATTGTCTTTTTCTAATTTTGTTTTGTTTTTTTTTTTTTGGTCTGGCAGAATGGTGTCTCATTTTCTCTCTCTTTTGTGCTGCAACTCCCATCCTGCCCTTCCCCTCAGCCAGATCATGGCCTGTTTTCTTAGATCGCTCTCCCTGCCTGTCCTGGTATGACACCAGGTCTTCACTGCAGCCTTTCCCCACCCCCTCTTTATATCCATCTTATAGCTGGCCATAGTTGCTGCTTCTGTGACAAGGTGGCTGCTTACTTTTGCCTACACTTGCACTTGCAGGTCTCCTTGGTTCTTGCAGAAGTGGAGATAGCCAAGTGCCATGTGTCTGCCTGACTTCCACAGGTCATCAGCAGTGGAAGTCTTTCGAGTACCTTCTGAATTAAGATTGATATGAAATTGCTTGCTGACTTTCCTATAGAGAGCAAAGTATGCCTTTTCTTCTATAGGCCTTTTCAGTTTGTTGGTTATGTTTCAGAATGAAAAGTAGTTTTATTTAAAAGCACAAATCTATTTGTTAACATGGAGTAATGAAGAAGTCCATAAGCATGGTGAGATGGGAAGAGTGTAAGAGGAAAACTTGGGCTTCAGAAGCAAGAAATCTATGCTGGAATTGGATATTAAATCAAACTCTGCCCACTGTAAGGAAACATTTGCTGTTTAAAACATAGCATAATTGCTAGTAGCAGAACTGCATCAAGCTGTTTCTCCTAAAAACATTTTTCTCTGAAAAACATAGACCCCTGCTTAGTTCCATACAGACTCAACAATCCTAGTGACTTCCTTCTCCAAGAGACTATTTATCTCTCAGTTCTTGGTCTCCCTAACAATTCCCTAACACTTCTTGCCTCAGGTCCCAGAGTTTAGCTAAAGAAATGCCACTTGCAAATATGACAAAGGGTGATCGACTGCACAAGCAGGACCTGAGCCAGTTGATATAAATCTGCCTCTAGCATAGATATATAAACACTGGGGCACATGACGTATGTTCTCTGCTCAGGAGCCAGATGCTTGGGGAAGTTAAGCAGAGATTACACTAGAGTGGTATTGGATGGACCAAGCTGACCAATAGAAGGAAATAAAGAAGCCTTCCCAGGTTTGCAAGTGCACTTGTTGACTTGCCCATTGCTGTGTTTCTGCATGGTATTTTGGAGCACATTCCTCTGGCCCTCCATAGTTCATTTAGTCCCTCAACCACTTTCTTTTGCAGCAGGCTTTTGCTGTGTTTTAGGATACCTTTGCCAGAGCTGGGTGGGAGATAGGCCTTCTTAAGGCAGGACATCTTTGTATTTTTCAGGAGACTTTAGAGGCTTCATCAATCATATCTTGAGCTGGCCTGGTTTTGGCCCATGGGCATTGCTAGCCAGATGGTTGCTTGGAAGGGGTGGCAGCTTCAGGTGCTTCAGGAGAATCAGTGGGCTGGAGTACTCAGCTGGAGACTGGACAGAGTGCTCTTGTAACTAGCATAGTCAGTATGCCTTGCCTGATGTAGGGCAGGACAGGGCAGCACTTCATGTCTTGACCATTCTTTCATTCATTCTCTTGCTCTGTTTCTCAGTGTGAGCTGTGTTGGTCTGAAGGCTGCAGAAATGATCATGTCTTTCCTCTTCATGTTAGTATTGCAGTAAATGAGTCTAGATATGCTTGTTTTGGCTGCAGTTTCCTTAGGGAAACCTGGCATCAAAGCATTCAAGCAATCTTGTCTGTTAGGAGGCTATAGAAAGAATGCACAAGTAGTTTAAACTGCTGACCTTTCCTCGATATTTAGTTATATCAATGACCCTTTATGAAGCATATAGGATTCGCTGTTACCATACTCGAGACAGGTGCCCTATGTAGCATCTTACTTTCTGCCTTGTGTTCTCTCTTCTGTGCATATTCCTTACTTTTAACCATGTGTGACAACTCTGTAATCCTTCCATCTCATGTCTTAAAAGTTATAGACTCAGAAGCCTTGCAGGTGCATCTTAAATAATGTTTGGGGTTTTTTTGTGGTAAAACCTCTGTAAGATACATCAGGCCAGAGGAATAGATGGTTGAGGCAAAGGAGAAGCTGTTCTTTTATATAAGCGGGACTGTTGATCTGCTTGAGGGTAGGAAGGTTCTGCAAAGGGACCTGGGCAGGCTGGAGCAATGGGCTGAGGCCAATTGTATGAGGTTTAACAAAGCCAAGTGTCAGGTCATGCACTTTGGTCACAACAACCCCTGGCATCGCTCCAGGCTTGGGGAAGTGTGGCTGGAGAGCTGCCTGGTGGAAAAGGACCTGGAGGTGCTGATGGACAGACGGTTGGTTGAACATGAGCCAGCATGTGCCCAGGTGGCCCAGAAGGCCAACAGCATCCTGGCCTGTATCAGAAGTGGTGTGACCAACAGGAGTAGGGAGGTGATCGTGCCCCTGTACTTGGCACTGATGAGACCGCACCTTGAGTACTGTGTCCAGTTTTGAGTGCCACAGCATAAGAAGGACATTGAGGTACTGGAGCAGGTGCAGAGAAGGGCAGCAAGGCTGGTGAAATATGTCTTATGAGGAGCGCCTGAGGGAACTGGGATTGTTTAGCTTGGAGAAGAGGAGACTTAGAGGAGATCTCATTGCTCTCTACAACCACCTAAAAGGAGGTTGTAGTGAGGCTGGTGTTGGTCTCTTTTCCCATGTAACTAATGACAGGACAAGAGGTAATGGCCTCAAGTTGTGCCAGGGCAGGTTTAGATTGGACATTGGGAAGAAGTTCTTTACTGAAAGAGTGGTCAGGCACTGCAACAGGCTGCCCAGGGAGGTGGTGGAGTGACCATCCCTGGAGGTGTTCAAAAAATGAGTAGATGTGGTGCTTCGAGACGTGGTCTAAGGGTTGGGGAGATGTTGGACAAAGGTTGGACTTGATGATCCTAGAGGTCCTTTCCAACCTAAATGATTCTATGATTCTATTTCTTTGCATTCCCTGAACTACTTAAGATAACAGTTTGGAGGACAAGCCAGTGCTATCTCAGGCAGTTATAACTGAGAACAACCATGTTTTACACAGGATCCTGTGTGTTTTGTCATTTCCCAACCAAGAGTCACAAGGGAAGTTCTCAGAACTGTGTGAAGTAGAAGATGGAATTTACAACTTGCAAAATTTAACATCATTAGCCTAAAACAGAGTTTGTGGCCTGACACTTTCTTCTTGGAGTGACTATCTGGTAGCCAGCTTCTGTTACTGAAATCCTCTGTGCCCAGCATATGCACCAGCAGTGCAGATGCAGAAAATGGGAGACTCTCTCTGTTCCTTTGGGATTCTTTTCCTTTTCTCTCTCTGTTCTTTCTGGCATGTTTCTACCCTTATGAAACTGAAGGAAAGAAATCTGTCACATACTCAGTGGGTGAAGATAGTTAAAACTTTAATAGCTCTCCCATAGAGGTTGCCTTAGGCACTACAGGACTTACTTAAAACCCTCTATTCTTTAAACGCTGAATGACATTACTGCAGGAGTTGTAGCTGTGATGTTTCAGTTTTGCAGCACTTGAGGCTTTCTTTCGTGAGATCTAACTTGCTGGAGTGTCTGTTTTAAACCAGTTCCCTGTCCTTGATTCTTCTGGAGGGGAGACTTTACATGCGTGACTTAGACTTAATATGATTTGCTCTTAATTCTGATGCATTTTGTGCTTTGTGTAGTTAACGGGCTTACTGCTGCCTTATTCCTAAATTCTTCATCGTTGAGGTAAGGCAATCCTGATTTGATCCATCAGAACTTGTTGCTTGGATGGTATAAGTGAGTAGCCAGCACTGTAAACAAACTAGTGTCAGTATGGGGATGAGGAACAACTTCCTACACAGTGTTTTTGTCACTATTTTTATTTTATTATCTATTTGCTGTCGCTTTTTTTTTTTTTCTTCAATCTTTTCCTCATCTAAAAGGGGAAGCTTTATATTGCATCCTCACCTGCTCAAGATCCCAGTTCTTGACGGGGAACTTCTGAAAGCAGGAATGAGGACAAGAGGAGACATAAAAAGTATGTCAGAGCCATATGGAAACCTCAGAGACCTAATGGCCATTGTGACTACCTCTCCTGCTTGCACACTTGCACAGAGATTGCAGTGTTCAGTGTGGGCTCTGTGCCTGCCAGGAGATGAGCAGCAAGGATGCTGTGGGCTTAAGAGTTGGTTTGTGGCACCCATCATTGGCTGGCAGCAGCATTTATCTAGGCCAGCAGGGATGCAGGGAGCGAGTGACTCACTCAAGGATTCGTGCTCTCCCCCTCTCCTCCCCNCCCCCCCCCCCCCCCCCAACCTTGCAGCTGTGGCTTGGTCATCAGCCATTTGCAGCTTTATTTGGTTGCTGTTTGCAGTGGGCAGTTTCTGTTGAGGTTGTTAATTTTATCAACTGACTTGGAAATTCAGCTGACTTCAGAGAAGACATAGAATTGCCTTTTCTGCCTTTCTTCTCCTGCCCTGCTTATAGGGCTGCCACCCAAACACTGATCTGACACTGGGTGCGGCTGAGGAGGTGAGAACAAGCAGATGGGCCTGAGGCAGACACTTCGCTAAGTTGATCAGCCGACAACACGGTCACTGTTTTGAATGGCGGCTGATGTTGTTAGGCTGAATGCCCTCTCTGAGTGCCACTTTGGCTGTGGTGACTCGAGGGTCTGGTGGCTTTGCTCCAGCTGAACAGAGAAACACGTTTCATGGTGTGGTGTCAGAATGAATGTAGAGACAGAGTGAAGTACAGGAAATTCTTTAAACAGTTGTAAAATGGAAAATTGATTACTTGGTGATCACAACAGTTGGTAAACTCATCTGAAGTTACCAGGCTTACTTTCTGTTGAACTGTGAGTGACATGGTCAGTTAATGCTCCAGACTGCTGCTGAAGGTTGTGGCCTGTGAAGGAGAACAGCCTGCCCTGGGCAGCTACTGCGTTGTCATTTGCTCCCGTTCACCAAGGCCAGCGAGTCTCATCTCTGAGCTGGGTTTTCTCATCTCTCATGATCCAATTCTGGGAACCTCTTTTTGCTGCAGTAACCAGTCCTACAGCACAGATTAATATATATTTATTAATTTAGGCAGAGGCCTGCACTTCTGTTTTTCCATGTTTCTCAGCTTTCTGGTGAGCTGTGTAAGCTATATTTTTCTATGCTGAGGCTACAGAAATATCTTCACAATGTACTGTATTCAGATGCCTGTAGTTGTTCTCTACTTGACCTGCTGAAGGACTGTGGTATTCGGATACACTGCTTGACAGAACTGAAGAAAGGGAGAGAGGCTGAGGTAGGGACAGGGATCGCTTTTGCCAGTATTCAGCTTGAAAAGCAGATAGCAGTTTTGGTGATAGGATGAGCAGTGTCCCAGTTCTCATCTGGCTGGACCAGCTGTCCAGGTAGAGGTGACAAAATGGAAGCATAAGGAGACTTTTTTAAACCATGCTGTCTGCTGGGAATGGTGGCTGGAATGTGGCTCTTTTAACAGTGAGTGTTGCAGTCTGAATCCCATCTTTGTGCTCCCTGGAGCTTATATGGGACTGTGGAGGCTTCTCAGGTACTGGCCATAGGAGACCATGCTCTACTGTCTTTTTAGGTTTGAAATTCAAATTGTGTGGGTCAAAGTAATGTTTGCAGGGAAGAAGTGCTCCTTTTAGATCAGAGCTCAGGCTATCTGGTGGGTAGCAAGGGATGAATATTCTCTCTACTATTCCTCCTCAGTGTCATCTGTAGAAAAAAGAGAGCTTAGTCTTTAGTCATGTTGGCTCGACCACCACCTCATTAATACCCAATCTCAACAGAGAAAGTTGCTTTAATAACTGTTTCACTACATTTTCTTTCTGACACATTTGTCCTTCCCCTTTCATTTTTTGTTTGGGGTATGCAGCAATTTGCAGTTCTGCATACTTTGAGGTAACATCAGAGCTACAGTTTCAACCCTTTGTCCTGTCTGTAGGTAACTGTGTGAGGTAGACTTAATCAGTGAGGATTGCTGTTCTGGATATGTTGTCTGTTAATTAGCAAATCTGACCATCTCTTGAGATTTGGCAAGTGTCTGTGTGTCTGTTGATTTGATATGGTGCTGTGGGATTCAATGCCAAAGTGCACCACGGAATTTAGATCCAAAGAGTAGCAAAAGACTGGGGGGGGGGAAAGCTGTAAATGGCCTTAAAATTAGTATTACGGTAATGTAGCAGCATTAAATGCCCCTAGGCAAACAAGATCTAAACTGATCTAGCCAGGAGCATTAAACATTCATCAAAAAAAGAAAAAAAACCTAGCCAGTGAATAAGTCAAAATTATAGCATAACAGCTGCTCTTTTAAAAAAGATGCAAGTCAAGTGTATCTTTTCCTTGAAATCTGAAAGCAGACATGGTCATGAGGCAGGGCGACTACTTTCAAACTGTTGTGCTCCCCAGACAGGCCAGATCTGGAGCTTCCACCTCAAGGAAGCTGTTTTCAGGCTGTGCTTTTGTCAAGTGCAATGGAGGCTTTGTTGGGTGGGAATTCCACACAAACAGGCTAAATGCTGTTTTAAAAATTTTTATTTTATTCACTTCTATAACTGGATAATAAAATAATAAAAATCCATTAGGTCCTTGTATGCTGCTGAGGTAGGATTTCATGCTTCCCAAAGTGAGATATGAAAAGGTATCACAACGGTGCTAATGCAGCCTCTATCAATGTTTGCTTTGAGACACTGCTCAAGATCCATTAGATTTGAACTGCTTTGTTTCTGTCTTCTTCCTTTTTTTGCAGAAGGATGAAAAACATGGTAGTGAGAGGATCAAATTCCAGAGATCTGAGTTTGTTCACAGATTTGTCACTGACATGGTCTCTCGTTTCAGTACCTCTGCTTTTCTCCTCCATCCCTTTAAAGACAGGGAAAAAACGCTTTGTCCTTCAGGGATTTTCAGTGTGCATAGTAAATGTTTGTTGCATATCTGGAGAGTCACTGACAAAAGATGCTATGGAAGTATTCATTCTTCGTGAGGACTTTTGTTTGTTTTCTAACATTACTTTTTTCCCCATTTACATGTCTGTCTCCTAGAAATTTGCCAGAATTTCTATTTTCTAAAAGTCTCTTCTTGTGGTCTGCAGATCTAGGGACAATTCAAGAGAACTCTGCAAAGGGCACTTAAGAAAAACAGTAATTGCACAGCTCTGTGTGAGCTAAGAGACACAATTTCTACCTTTCTTTGCAGAGGAGACCGTAGCATGCTGTCTGTAACACTGCCCCGGACCTCATGCTCAGAGATGCAGATTTGAGTTGCCATATCAGGACATGAGTCATGTTTGCACTGCAGCGTTTCTTGGGACTTGCATGCTTGCAGTGGGGTAGGAGGAACTACCCCAACAACTGTGGAGCAGCAGAGCATGCTATTCCTCTCTGTCTTACCTTTAATACTGGTTGGTTGGGTTTTTTTCAATTTTTTCCTGCCCCCAGTTTTCTATGACCTGTTGCTGTTTTATAGGAAAGATCAGCTCCTCACAGGTAAGCCTTCATATAATCAGCTACGATGCAAGGCTGATGTGTCACATTTTCTTGGACTTCAAGGTTGGCTCTAGTCACATGAGATGCCAGACTCTCCTGTTGTGCATTTGCTCCGCATCTCTGCTGTGAGACCAGCGGGGGGAAGGGGTTGATGGTGGAGGGATGTGGGGAGAGATTCTGCTCTTGGTCGCAGTAAAGTTGCTGGTAAGTTGGTCACATGAAACAAAAAATACATCAGCTCCCCTCCCCCATGCACTGTAGTGCTTCTTGGCTCTGCACACAAACTAGCAGCTGAGCACGTGATTTACTTGTAAAATGCAGTTTAAAAAAAATGGTGCCACTGCAGATGGGAAACCAGGATGGGAGGGCTGGACTGGGGCTGCTGGGGAAGGGAAGAGGTATGTCTCCCTGCCAAGTTGCAGGAAGCTGGGGGAATGTGGTGCTGTGGGATCTGGGCTTGGGGGAATGTGTGCTGCAGGATGTGGTGCCGCAGAGGAAAGTGCGAGCTGCAGGAGGCAAAATGAAGGGGAATGTGCTGAACCGCAGTTCTACTGGGGGAAGGAGGTGGGGGTGCTGCATGTGGGGCAGGGGGAAGGAAGGGGAGGGCTTTTGTGCTGGGGAGAGGTGCAGGTGGTATGGAGGGCTGTGTTTTGAGAGTTAGGCTAAAGAAGCACTCTGAACTGCAGGTCTTCTTACAGGATAACAAGTCTGAAGTGACCACAACAGAAGGTTGTACTTATCTTTGCTCTATTCTGGTGCAAGAAAGGGGAAGTTGTTTGGCCATTCAAAGCTGTGGAGTTCAGCATCTTCCGGTTTGAAAACTTCATTCCTTTTGCTACTTTTGTTTGTATCCCACAGTTGTTCCTTTCTCTGGGATGTAGGTTCTCATAAGCGTTGAAATGGCACTAACCTAACATGCCCAGGGAGAGCTAAAATACACCATTACACTCATCACAAACCTAGTAGGGACCTTCAAGTAAATGTTCTGCCAGGCTGGACAGCATGGCAGTTGCATGATTCTTAGGGGCAGTACAATTGCACAACAGTTCTTCCTGTGTCAGGACTGTGGTGGATGCAGTTAATCCTCCTAGCCACAGCTGATAAAAGGAGGTAAAAGAATTCCTACTCTTGCTGTGCCTGTCAGTGTTTGTGGTTGGTGTTCTTCATTGCTTCAGGTCAGGAGGTGGGTGGCTGTGTTTTTGTTGTTGTCAGCTGGAGGATGTATTGCTTCAGAGGGGAGCTACAATGTGCTGCTGCAGGAATGGTTACCAGTATCTCCCACTGCTGTGCTGACTTTCCTTGCTTTTCATTGGAACCAATGGAGCAGGTGGAGTTGGTGAATTGATAGGTAAGGGTTTTAATGGTCTTTTGTCAGAATTCTTGAGTATTGTAGCAGACTGTAGGTACCGACTTCTGTGCCTGTAGGTGTTAACCTATACACAGTTTGGAAGGTAGTCTCAGTGGTGAAATGTTTCCTTACCACCTGTTCATGACCAAACCTGGAAAGGATGTTCCCTCTATGACTTTCCTCCATCATGGTGGCATGCAATAAGCTGATGGCTAGCAGGAAGAAAGAGGGGGAATGAAATTCAGATCAGACGCTCTTGGAAATTCTTCGTTGCTTTTTGGAAACTGAAGTAACTAGTCAATGGGAAAAGAAAACACAAAACAAAGCAGAGTTTGGAACAGGCCTTGTATTTCCCACTGGCAACATGGGAAGGATGGCTGAGGAAATGAAGAGACATTTGTCTTCCCAGCAAGAGGAACTGATTTGCCCTGAGAGGAGATGTGGACCAGAAGCAGAGAGTGCCCGAGAGCATTGAAGTTTATTGTCAGAGCTTACTGAAGACTTTGACTGGAGCCTGAATGGTGCTTTGGGCTGTGTTATTTGTTCTGTAGGCAGGTATTCTTCACTGTCCCAATGCAGTCATGGTGCTGGCTCATTTTTCAGTGACTGCAGTGACACTGAGGCTTCAGGTTGAATCCACTGGGCTTTACTTGACATGTTGCTTTCAGCTGAATAAGACTGGGAACAGCTTTCAAAACAGCTTGAAGAGCAAGGTCTCTGGGGGCCTGTGGCTTAAGGGGAAGAAGGGGTCAGGTGGGGAGGGGACAGCGGGTTCCCTGAAGGGATGTCTCATCAAAGGGTTTACAAAATTATGATCTGAGTGCTGTAGCAAGCTCAGAAAGAGGTCGCTTGCCCAGATTCTGAGTTGATCTCAAATATGAAGCCAAGGGCTACAGTGGATGGCTGGGATGCTTGTTCCTTCTCTTTCTATATGCCAATGCATGCGCATGCACTCAGATTTCATGTTGCTTTGCAGTGCTGGCTTTGGTCAAACCGTGGGATCTGCTGTAAGCAAAAACCTAAGCTGAATGATGAGAGTTCTCTCTGTGAGTGAGAAAGCAACCAATATGACTTTGTCAGTGCCTTTGTAGGCAAGGAATAGCATGTCAGGCTTGAGCACACTTAGCCCCTGTGTGTTCACGATGTTAATTGTGACTGGGATAACTCTCACCTATGGCTATGAGCCTGTGCTGATTCAGTAATTTGACCTTCTTTGACTCTTGAAGTTCCTGGAAAGTTGCTGGTGTCTGAGAGAGCCTAAACTCCCTGCTTCCTCTTCATGTGCACATCAGGTTTCTTTTCTTTTGCTTTCTAATGCATACAATAAGTAATATTCAGGGTATGCATTCCAGCTAAAAGAGGACAGGAATTCTCCTTCCTGTACCAGGCCCACATACTCAATAACCCAAAGAAAAATATTGGACAAGTTGTTTGCTGATAAACTGAACAGTATGCATGCAAAAAAAAAAAAGGCAGCTTTGAATGACACTGAGCTTAGACAGTGCAATGGCAAAGGTCCACAGTATGATTTTTTTTTTTTTTTTTTTAGAAGATACTTATCTTTTAGGTATTTGTAATACCTTATTGCCTTTTGCTGCTGTGGTACCCCTGTTCACACCTGCCTTCGTTACATTATCTTTGCAAACTAAGTACAAGGCAATGAAATACTGGAAAAGAGAATAAATCTCCCTGGCCCACTCTTCACAGTGCTCATCGGAGACAGAAGTATAATTACTTAAACCATCTGGACTTCTAGTTTGTTGTGTTGATAGTCCAATTTCTGCATTATCTGAACAAAGAAGTGGAAACTCTAAGTTTGTGTAGTTAGTTCCTCTTGTTTTGGTTTGGTTTTCCGGTACAGCAATACCAAGAGGTTCACAGATACTAGTGTGTGGAAACACAGCTTGTTACCAACTATGTGAGCTTTCTGATGGTCTTTAAGATCCATGTGTATGTACTTCTAGTAGTATTGCACTTTTAGGCATGGAGTTGTTTTGTTTCTGGGAGGTTGGGAGAGCGTGGGAAAAAGCTGTTAAAAGGTAATAATATTTGTGGTTTTGCTAGAGGAAAGGCTTTCTCAGAAAGCATGTCTGCCAGCATTTCGTGAAAGAAGTCTTGTATTTGTTTATTGTGTCCTATTGGCACTTGAACCTCCTCCTTTATCAGTAGCTGAAGGCAAGTGATGAATATTTCACCACAGTCTTTTTTCTCTAGCTTTTACTGGGTGAGAAAAGTGGAGCTTCGTAGTTTTATCTTCACTTGCTTACTCTGGCCCTGTCTTCCACTTGATGACTTTGCCTCTTGTGCAGTTGGTGGTTGGGGATGGGTGCCCCTTTGCCCTCGTGCTTGGCACGTTGTTGCCACTGGGATCGTTCTGCACTGGGAGGCTGGAAAACAGACTTCAGCTTTTAGAAATGTCGCCTGCAATGGGGGTAGTATACTGTTACAGATTATTAATTTCAGCAGGTCTTTGAAATGGCAATGTAGAAACATTGAAATGGAAATGTCAAAATCCTGAGCTGCAAAAAGCTGGAGGGAGAGAGGAAGGAAAGGAGAACGTTTGGGTAGTGTTGTTGTATGCTTATTTTCTTTATGTTTTTCTTTAGGCATAGAATCATCAGGGTTGGAAGGGACCTCAAAGATCATCTAGTTCCAACCCCCCTGCCATGGGCAGGGACACCTTCCACTACATCAGGTTACTCAGAGTCCCATCCAGCCTGGCCTTAAAAATTTCCAGGGATGGGGCTTCCACCACCTCTCTGGGTAACCTGTGCCAGTGCCTCACCACCCTCATGGTGAAGAACTTCTTCCTAACGTCTAATCTGAATCTACCCACCTCTAGTNGTTAAACAAGACCGGTCCCAGTACTGATCCCTGAGGGACTCCACTTGTCCCTGGCCTCCACTTGGACATGGACCCATTGACAGCCACTCTTTGGGTGCGGCCATCGAGCCAGTTCTTTACCCACTGAGTTGTCCATCCATTGAACCCATATTTTACCAGCTTTGCGACCAGGATGTCGTGCGGGACAGTGTCAAAGGCTTTGCTCAGGTCCAGGCAAATGATGTCAGTTACTCTACCCTTGTCTATTAATGTTGTGATCTTCTCATAGAAGGCCGCCAGGTTTGTCAGGCATGATTTGCCCTTGGTGAAGCCATGTTGATTGTACCCAATCACCTCCTCATTATTCTTCTGCCTCAGCAGTGCCTCCAGGAGGATCTGCTCCATGATCTTACTGGGCACGGAGGTGAGACTGACTGGCCTATAGTTCCCCGGCTCCTCCCTCTTTCCCTTCTTGAAAATGGGGGTTATGTTTCCTCTTTTCCAGTCCATGGGGACTTCACCGGACTGCCATGACTTTTGGAATATAATAGAGAGTATCCTCTGTTAGTTCTTGTCAGAAAGGATATGCTGAATGTATGAGGGCCTCTGGTCATTTTAAAACCTAGGATTATTTTTTTGTTTGTTCCTAGTTTCCTCTTTCTGCAGAAGGGGAAATCGTGGTCATCTGAGACTTGCTGGTATTAATGTTTAAAGCGGTGGTAGGGCATGGCATACTGTCCTGCACCATCGTGCTGCAAATGCTGAGAAATTTCTGCTGTTCTGTAGCACAGTCTTGTTGGAAAAATAAGGATATGGGGGAAAGTCTGTGATTTGAAGCACAGGATGAGGGAGCTAGCTCTCTTTTGCTGGGAATATCTCAGAGAGGAAGTTTAAATTTAAACAAGCAAAGAAAAGCATGAAGGAACCTGAAGGCTCAGACTAGTCTCACACTACAAAATGTATTTGATGCAAATTTGATTTCTGTCTTGAAGCAACTCAAATGATATCTTAGCAGCTGGCACCAATTGAGTATCTCCCGGAATTGGCATGATGACAGCAATCAAACTGAATTTATTGCTTTGGGTTTGATTCTTCTTCTGGACTCTTCCCGTTCTCAGAAATGTAATCTAGAATGTGTTCCCACAGGAATGATAGCTTCAAGCCTCCTTTAACAGCAGTGACAGAGCATGGTCCTAGAGCAGGATAAAAACAGGTGGACTGTAGTATTGAGCAGCTGTATTGTATATTCCAGTTGAGAGCAGGAAGATTATGTATTGGCAAAGGGAGGAGCAAGGTTTTTTTCTTCATGACACAGTTTCTCACCAAATAGAGATGATTCACAACTAAATGTTAGGTTTTTTGATGCTGCTTTTTACTGCATTTAGGAAGGAATCTGCCTTCCCATTAGGGTGGGCAAACTTTTAGACTGCTAGAAAAAAGTGGAGGGCAATTTTTTTTTTAAGAATGGAGGGGGTAAAAAAAAAAAAGGCAGGTGTACTAAATAAAGAGTGAGTTTTAGCCACAGTACCTCAGTATAGCTGTAGTTCTGTAAAGTCATCCAGTAAACGCTGCAGTGGGTGTGCTCCTTTGCACATGGAACCATTTTGAAATAGTGTTTGGTTTCTAATGCTTGTTGGAGAAAATGTGGTAGAATTAACATTTTCCACCTCATTTTTGGCTAGGTGTGAAATTAATCCCTTTCACTGATAAATCTTGATTTGATTTATTTCAATAACTGTTTTGTCCATTCTTTCAATTAGTTTTTAATGCTGTCTTCTGCTTGCCGGGAGAAGGAACTACCTGAAATAGGTGTGGTTTTGCTGACATTTCTTCCTAGAGCAAGGAATGTCAGTGTTCCTTGGGCAGGTGGAGGGAATGGGGTGCAAAGGGCCCATCTCTTTCAACCTTCCCAGTCACTGGTCCTTTAAGGAGCTTGTTGCAAGACTGGCTTCAAAGTGTGTTTGTATGGCAGCTGCCTGCAGCTGAAACAAAACCCGTCTCCACATCTCTCCGGAGCAGGAGTCAGTCAGGGCATTGTAGCTACATCTGAAGCTGAGAGAGGTTAATGCTGTGCTGCCTGTGCAGGGTGGCAGCTGACACCTAACCATCTTCTGCTCCTCTGCTAAAGTTCAGCCCTTGCCCTGCTTCCTTGGGAATGATCTCCTTTTTGGCTTTGTTGCAGGTGTCTTTCTCCAGACTCTTGCCTTTTGCAAGCCTACCTCAGCAGATAGGTTTCCCTGTGCTTCCCTGGCAGCCCTTTCTCTCCCCAGCACAGCTTTCTGACAGGCTGGTTAGGCACAGTGACCTTTTGTTGTTGTTGTTATGTAAATGTTCTCACTTGGCAGCTCTAGACTCCTGGGATTTGTAGATGTCCTGTGCCCTATCTGTGTGTCTGAAAGTGTTATCCAGGCCTCAAGTACCCTTGGAGGAGGAGAAAGACCTGGTGAGGAAAAACTTGTGAAGCAATCATGCCTGTAGTGGCCAGAATAGAAAACTGGCAACTGATTCCCTGGAGAAGAATGGAGCCCAGAAGTTGGGTCTCATGTTATTCATCCATCTTTACCACCACATCTTTGGGGTAATGAAGTGAAGTTGTCAGACAATTAAGGAATTTTCTTACAAAAGAGGAAGAAATGTGCACCAATATAAAACTAGTCATATTCCCCACCCTGCTGGAGGTTGCCTGGTTTTTGTGAATTCAAGTTGTCAGCATTTTGTTTTTTTTTCTGTTGGATACACCTTTTGTTTACATCATGTTATCCTGTTTGATGCATTTTTAATGTACAGGCCCAGCTACCATGGTTTTAGTCTACTGTCTTGGGTACTCAGGCAGAGTTGTTTTTGCTTTAACCTGCTCAGTTAGAGATTCTTACAGCTATGACAGAATTGTGCACGTCCACTTCTGTCCATCCACTTTGCATGAGCAGTCCTATCCCAGTGACCAGACTGCATGTTTGTATAAAATGCAGCAGTTACATTTTTGGAGATCCTTAACTCTCACAAATGATGCTAACACAATCATTCTTGTTTTCTATTAAAGTAAATCCCTAGACAAATCAAAACCCAATCCAAAGAAATTCCAATTCTCTGAACACCAGTTTCTTATAAGGTATATTCTGAAGAAACCTGGTATTGATATCACTAGAATGACACTTAGTGCAGTATTTGCAAAGCAATAGTGTTAAAGGCACTTGAGTTAAATGTAGTGTCACATGCTGAACCAAGCTACAGAAATCATATCATATAAAGGGCTAATAAAGAGAAATAGTTTGTGTCTCAAACACAAGGAAGTTTTCTCCTGCTGCTTTTAAGCACCATCTCCTTAAGCATTTACATTTTAAATTTTGCTACAAAAGAGCTATGTAGATTGCACTTTTCTGTCCATGTAGATACTTATTGCTTCAGACTGTAGATGGGAGAATTGTCCAAATAGTGAGATTCTATTTTTTGGCTGGAAAACAGTAAATGAATATTAGATGAAAGTTTGTAATATCCTGTACTTAAGTTTTAAGCATCAGCTATTGTTCAGGGCTAGACAGCTCTGTAATGTAGCAGGAAAAGAGCTTAATGAAATCCAATATTTGGAAGCAGGAGGTAGATGAATTCAGACTTGGAACAGCAATACTAAATTTTAACAGGAAGGATATCTAACATTTGGAGTAACTTCTGTGGGTGTATGGCTTTATTTATCACTTGAAGTCTTGAACTTATATTTTCTAAAGGATATACTGTGTTTTAGGCAAGTTATGGAAATTGCTGGTTGAATTTCATAGTTTGTAAAAGGTGAGAAATAGGCCTGATATCCCAGACCTGGGATCTTGTAAGGGGAGTCAGACGTGTTTCTGTTAGCTATGAGGTGTACTTCTACTGTGCACTAAGAATCAACACCTTCACTCCACAAATGGCTTGCAGAAATCAGTTTGATCTTTTGGGCAGAAGGAGGAGAAATTATTTGCTTTGCAAGCACTTGGTAGGCAGGAATATGAACCCATGTGGTCTTTCCATCAGTTAAGAATACTTTGCATTTGTAAGGTTCAGTGAGACCCTGTATAAGAGATGTGTTAAAGCCCAGCCTTTGACTCACAGCCTGCTGAACTCAGAATTTTGTTTCTTCTGTCTCCTAGCGGGAATAACCATAGTTAGATCGGAGAAAGGTAGAAAAATTGTAGCTCCATGTTTATTCCTTATGCATTTAGGTACCAAGTTGTTCCCCACAAGTACCAAATCAACTCTGTCACCAGTTCCTGGAATGAGAGTCAAATGCCTCCACTGTGGCAAAGACCACTAGCTGATAAAGAAAGATTAAAAAGGGACTGTCTTTGTGTGTGGGTTGTCAGAGGTTGAGCTGTATTCTGGTGCTGCCTGCAACAGGATGGGTGATCCTGCAGGAATGGGATCCATGATTCTTCAGGACCCTTGTCAGGAAAGCCACCCAGCCTGACCTTTCACTGCTCTCCATTGTGGCGGCTGGCTGCTGCTCCAGGGGCTGGAGTGTGCTTTCTCTCTGTGAGTTGTGCTTGAGTTTGCCTGTTTTGTTGCCCTGGAGACAGAAGAGTGTGGTATGCTTTCCCCCTGACCAGAAATAGTTTCCTGTACCTTGTGACCAGAGTGCTGTACTTCTCCTCTGGTCTCCAGCCAGGCTGTGTGGTGCTGGATGGGGTGTGGGGTGATGACCTCTTGTCACAAGTTCTGGTGTGCCTGCTGCCCATGATCACTAGCTGCCCTGCCCGCTCCCCTCCCTCTGCACGATGGTGTAGGATTTCAGGGGAGCAATTGCTCTTGATTTACATCTCCCATGGCATTTTGATGGTTATGTCATTTTGTTTGAGCCTTGCTTCTGTCAGCTGTCTGTCCTGGCTGTCAGGACTCAGTGGCTGAGTAGCACGTGGTAAGCTCTTACCTCTCCTTCCCCCTTTGCTCAGCTGTTTTTTCTGTCTGCTTCCCCATGTCCTTGTACTCGGGAACAGATTCTCAGCAAGTGTAACTGCACATGAGGGCAATGTGATCTGGGTGGATGAAGGATCCCCTTCTGTAGGAGTTCCAAGTAGAGCTGGGAGGGTAGGTGGGAATTTGCAAGACCCAGGCATGCAAGTTAGGCTATGCATAGTCTATCTTAAACTGTTGTCCTGTGGTGAGAACCTGGCCCGAGCGCAGAGTATGCAGCACAGTCAGTTACCTTGCAACTGTGTTTTGCAAAACTTCATTTATGAGAGATGTGGCTAAAAGGGAAGCGAAGGCGCCCCCTCCCCTCGCCAACAATGCAGGTGAGAAAGCACTTGCACTGCACCAATGCCTCAGGAGCATGGAAGTTTTCCAGGCTTTCTTGCTGCCTGCTACTTTATTGGCGAGTGATTCTGGCATAGACCTGCAAAATAAGTGCAACAGCAACAATAATTTCCAGAATTGAGGAGGAAGGAAAGATGAAAGGAGTAATTTACCTTCCCCCATCCCTGAACAGTAGCAGATGTAAGCACGTCTCAGCCCTATAAAGTATTAATTGGCACATTTTCTACAGTTCAGCAGTGGGAAAGAAGACAGAAATTCTGCGGTGCACTGAGCTGCTGTTCCCAGCCCAAGAAATAAGTGTTCTGAGCTGAGATCTGGCTCGACCTCCATCCTCTGCTTATGAGGAAGAGAACAGTTGCCCAAAGCCTTCCTTGACAAAGGGAAGGAAAGAGTATGCAGAGACCATGGAGCTGCAGAACCTATTCTTGCGCAGAGCAGTGCAGTGTGGCTTTGTTGAAGTGGGTCTCTAGGGACTCTTATAAATTGGAGGATGCTGCATTCCTACCAGTGATCAGCTCTGTAGCCCAGCCAGCCAAGGGTCCTGCTTACTCCTGTGGAGAAGACTTGTATGTCACAGGGGATGCAGAGAAGATGTGTTCTCAAGACTGTGTGCTGAAGATCTGCTACAGAAGAAATGTCAAGAGCAGGCAGGCGACTGTTGGTTCCCCTTGCTGTGTTCTTTTGATGGCTGGACTGCAGAGGAAGGGCAGTCCTTGCTTCATGCCTCTTTCTAGGCATCTACATCCACAGAATTCTAGAGTTTAGCAGTTGCCAGGGTTGGCCAAAAGACTTGCCTCACTTAGATCCTTTCAGTAAATCTGTGCTTGTCCAATGTGAGCATTTCACCTGAGAGGATGAGGTCTTTGTAATGATGTTCAGGACTCAATCATTGCTGCAGTGAAATGTCTCCTGTCTGAGCCTCAGTGGCTACAAGGCTCACTGCTTCTTGGCTGAGATAGGCAGAGTTGCTCTAGCTCCCTCTCCTTTCCTTGCACTCATGTATGTTAGGTTTCTAGGGAGGAGAAACCATTTTTAGCTCTCCTCAATATTTTTTCTTTAACCCGGATGACAATTGTGCTCAAACTGATGTTGCCTTTGGGCTGGAATAAGCATACTTAGCATTTGGGCAGAACTTCTTGCCTGGAGAACTCTTAAGTGCTCAATCAGCATTTCACCAGTAGTCTGTCCATGAGTACTGAAGTATGATTACCTTTACAGTTCACTGGAGCTGGCAGAGTTCCCTACTTCATGTGATGGCTGTACACTAACAGGAGCTGTATATTTATTTCTCCCTTCTACTCTGCCCTTCTTTCCCAGTGTTTCTCTGGAGTAGAAGCAGATTCTTTTCCCATTTCATGTGAGCTGTTTTTTCCTCCTTCTCTCCAGCCTTGGAGGAGTGGATAGATCTGAGAAGGGATGTCACTGGGCTTATTTGCATATTTGTGGGGCTAATGGAGGAGCAGTATCTTTGACTCTGGCTGCTACTCACTTTGAATCCAAGGAGTGAGTATCAGTTTAGTGCTAGCTCTGTAGCAGGAGCAGAGATTCTCCTGCAGCCTTGGCTGCATAGCCCTCACCTGGAACAACTGACACTTTTTGGGAGACAGTTGTGTTTCAGCAATTCCCAGCCTTCTGGATGTCTGCTGGGTCACTGTTTTCCTTTTTCTATTGAATATGAACAAGAGCTTAGTTCAGAGTTGTGGTGCTTAACACCTTGCTTCTTATTCTCTTTCAGATCACCAGAAACTGGAACGTGAAGCTCGAATCTGCCGACTTCTGAAGCATCCAAATATTGGTAAACCTCCTTGGGCTCAGAGGGATGGGGGTGAGAGAGAGAAGTAATGTGTCTCACCTGGCATGCTGTAAGAGAGTAAATATATTCTGAATGTTCACAAGTAGTCAAACATCCTTGTTGAAATCACCTCAGTTTCTGTCTTTGACAATTTTTCCTATGACCCTGTCCCATTCTTTAGCATTCTGGCCCAGATGTTCACCAAAGTGTGCTGTTTTCCCATCCACTTGCCCATGCAGAGCTGTCCTTGCTCCTTGGGTGATGAACAACTCTAGTCTTCTCATCTATCATTCTGCAATGGGAGTGAGCTGTTCTGTTTGTTTTCCCCACATCTGTCTTCTGTTTCTTATTCTTGGCACTTTTTGTGACATATCCATTTAAATGTTGTGTTCAGTGACATGCCCAAAGTTAA
>VYZX01002483.1:43904-60882 GCA_013401335.1 Brachypteracias leptosomus | reverse complement strand
AAAAAAAAAAAACAAACCCCAAAACAAACAAACAAAAAAACCAACCAAAAAAGCAGCAACTTACCATTTACAATTCCCAGTTCCTGCACTGTTAGGGATTTATGTGAGTACCGATGCATGTCTGGCTGGGAGGAGGCTCCCCAAAACCCCAGGCAGTCCAGCTTTTTATTTTTAATTCTGATTCTCCATGTTAGTTCTTTTACTCCCTATTGTTTATTTACCTCTTCATGTTCTCTCTTTTTTTTGCCACCTCTTCCTGTAGCTTTGCATGCAGTTTTAAGAAAAATGTTTCTCTATAATCCCCCTCAATTTGGGAATGGACTAACAATTCTATTTTTTTCCTTGCCAGAGGATATATTTGTTCTGTATGTCTTTGTGGTCTGTACTAGAGAGGTATTTGGATTCCATTATTCATCTGTTTAGCTGTGAAATTTATTTATATGCAAGCAATCCCGAAAAAAAAAAAAAATAAATAGTGGGATGATGGCTAAACTCAGTGCAATCATACTCAAAAGTACTGCAAAAATCAGAGGAGGAGGATTCCTCTATTTTNTGTTTGTTGCAGAGCTAAACTTAGTGTGTTGAATATTGACTCTTGCTTATCGGAACAGCTCTTTTGGTCTTCTGCTTAGTTGTACACTTAATTTCAGTCATTCTGTGTATTTCAGTTTTAAGTCCTGTAATTCATTCACTATATAGGGATTCTTTTATGGAGAATTCAGGTTTTACCCATACTTCCTGCATCAAATGTTGGAGCAGTGACAGAGCTGAAGAACCCCAGTACCTTCCCATAGGTTTATTCGGTGCAGATACGAAGTTCAGCACAGTGTTGATTGTGACCTTTCCTGTCTTAGGACTCCCAAAGCAATAATGATGCAAAGTTTGGTTAAAATCCTCATTCACAGTTTTAAGAACACTTCTCTAGTATCCCTGTGTACTCCTATAAGAGTAGGATTGTGTCTTGTTCAGTGCACCATGAAGTCTGCTTTGTGCATGGGTTTTGTCCATCATGTATAGATCACTGGAATGGGCTGTAGATCACTGGAATGGGCTACCCAGAGAGGTGGTGGAGGCCCCATCCCTGGAGTCATTCAAGGTCAGGCTTGATGGGGCTCTGAGCAACCTGACCCAGGTAGAGATGTCCCTGCTTGTGTAGGGAGGTTGGACAAGATGACCTCTAGAGGTCCCTTCCAGCCTAAAACATTGTATGATTCTATGTTGTTAGGTGTTGTCCTCCTTCTGAATTTTCTTTATTGTACCAGTCTAAATATGTTCCTCCTCTTTGTATCAGCCACCAGATGGTCAGTACTCTTTCTTAGGTATTTTTAACCCAACTGTACAAAAGTATTCTTGACTATCTTTAGTTCGTAGTTCAAACTGAGCTCTTCTGAGTGGTTATTGTGTCCCAGCTCATGGCAGCCTTAGCTGTGAAGAACTGCATACGCTTTGGTCTAGAATAATAAAAATACATATTTTAAGAGAGGCTGGTAGCAGTCCAAGACTTAGAGCCAAATTCTGTTTTTTATTTTTGCCTTCATATCCTTTGCTGAACTGCTTCAGAGTTAATTTCTTTGAGGGAATTTATAGCAGTAGTGAAATGCTGTTCTCAGCATCTATCAGAATTATTGCTTTTTCAGGTTTTTCCTACTCATGACTTTTTCTCCAAAATATACTTGCACCTGAATTCTTTTTATTTTAACTTATATCTGTTGGCTTCTCTCAGCATAAACCACAATTTTGGACACATCATTATTTAAAATGGGGAGAAAATGTTATAGAAATATTCTGTGAATTAGAAGAATTTCTTTTGACCCAGTTCAGTTTTATTTCCTTTTGACAAGTGGTCTGTCATTCTAGTACCTCTGTCTCATGGGAATGTTTTTGATGGATGTGTATAAAAAAAGACCTCCAGCTTGTGTGCCCTTAAATGATGGTTATGATCAAGGTGCAAAATTGCTGCAAGGACCAAGAAGGATGCTGTGCTTCTGTATGTGGCCCAGCTGGAGAGTCCCGTGATGCTTATAACCAACCTGGGTGGGAAATGGGGTGCATTGGCTAAGTCTGCAGACCTAATACTGGATTTATTGTCTTAGTGATAGCAGCCACAACTTAAAGTTTGCTCATTGTTTGTTTTGAGGTATTACTTTTGATAAGCAGACCCTCATTTTCACTTTTTCCCTACCCTGCTGCCACTTGGAATATTTTCCTATCACCTTTTCTGTAACAGGAGATTTGAATTGATTCCTTAGTGATCAAGAACAAAAACACAGGCTATGTTCTGCTGTAAACAGCAGATTTCCTTGTTTTCATTTGGCTGCAGACAACCAGACTGTCTTTGCAATTGGGACAGAAAGGATGTTATGTGTGAAGAATAGTTAAAATGCTGGGGATTCTCCAGTGGTTTGGCTGCCCTTGCTGCCCTGTGGAAACTCAGTGGTTTTCAAGTGGGATGCTCTCGTGCCTGGCCTGATGTTTAAAGCTATTACCTTGCTATTTCTATGGCTGGGGGACCGCTCCTCTTCTCAGGTGAAACTGGTGGGGAGAGGGGATGATATGGGGAAGGGACAGAAGAGACCTTGTAGCAGGAGTTATGCTTTATGGCTTTCTCAGTTACTGAGCAGCTTTTCCTTGGAAGTGTCACAGGGCTGTCTGAGAGGACAGCAAATTGCTGTGCCTCCTAAGCAATGAAAAAAAAAAAAAATAAATAGTGGGATGATGGCCAGACTCAGTGCACTCATACTCAAAAGTACTGCAAAACTCAGAGGAGGAGGATTCCTCTATTTTATTTTTTTTTATTTTTCCCCTTCTCTAGTTAGAATTGAGGAAGAATTGAGAAATTGTCATTTAAGCATTGAGGAAATGGAAGGAGCCCCCTTTGGGGTTCGCCCCCTGCCTGAGCCCTGCACAGAACAGAGGGACAACTGCACTGTGGTGAAATTGTTCAAGCAACAACCTGCATTTTGAACAGAGCTTGCCTCTGTGACAAGGTTTCATGACTGTCCTGGGCAATGTGGGAAAGGAGTTGTGAATATCAGGTTAATGCAACAAGGCTGGGGAGTTGTCAGGCAGAAGACCCACCTGCATGGGCAGGAGCACTGCTTTGCAATGCCAGTGCCAAAGGCTGATTGTTCCTGATGGCAGAAATGTGTGTAGCAAAGTTGCAGAATCTGTATGAGACCTAAAACTTGTCACAGCCTGGATCTTTATTTTATTTATTCTAATAAAGTGGGTGTTCTCTCTGTATTTCCTTTGAGATACCAATAAAGTTGGCTTGTTATTATTTAGTGTTTTTTAGAATATGGATATTATTATATGTAATCTATATAATGTATGTTGCTATATATTACATACATATATAAAATATATAATACTAGTTGTTGTTGAAAGTACTTTGCTTATCTGGTATGTGGGTAATCGGAAATTATTAATGACAACTCTGGATGGTCGTGATTGCACTGTTATCAGGAGAGTAGGAGATATTCCTGCTAATGCACTTTTCTGGCTCCTGTAATGTTTAAGTAGGGCATATTAAATGTTATATATCATGTGCTGAACTTCAGCCTTTTGACACAGACATTGCAAAATCAAACAAAAAGTAACATTTAGTTATCACTGAAATGTTTTTTAAAAAATGCTTTGTGTTTTCTTTTTTACTGTTGTTTTTTACCTCTGCAGAAGGACCAGTTTTGTAGGAGGAAGGATACCTTTCTGCTTACAACTACTTTCTAGGCTGTGAATTTCTGTGCATAAGGGAATTTCCCCTGACTTGGCACCCTGTATGGCAGAAAGGGCACAGCTTTAACCTTCTTTTTTTAGGGCTGGAGTGTTAAAAAGGTTACAGAGAGAACAATGGTGAGGGGGGAAAACACCACCCACCTCCGCGTACTTCCTACTCCCTGAGGCCTCTGCCTTGTCTTTCGTTGCGGAGCCGGCAGCAGCTTGGTTCTGCCTGAACTAGGGCAGAGTGTGAACAAGCCCTTCTTTTCTTCTATTTTCCAAAGCTTTAAAACTGCAATTGGTGTGAAATACTGTGAGCCTGGGGAGTTTACAGCAAGCTGATATATATCCAGCATACTGTAACCTCTCCGTGTCAGATTTGGAAGGAGGAGGAGGGAAAGAGTCCACGTTCCTGAGGGACTGGTTAACAGCAGCATGCTATGTCCTGTTAGCTAACTGTCCTGCTGCTCTTAGTTACGACTCTAACAAAGCTGGTCATTAGCTGCTGGAACAGATGATTTCTAGAGGATTATTTGCATTACACAATTTAATGCTTTTTAATAGCAAATTTTTAATTAAAAGGAGAGTCCTTTTGGAAGCAGCTTGAGCAGCTGCAGCTGAGTTCTGCGTGTTTAATGTAATTAGAGAAACAGCTGGGGTGGGAGCCGAGCACCCAGCTCACAGGCAATCACAGGTTGGTGGTGGCTCCTTGTGGGACAGGCATCCTGAGTGATGCGAATCATGCAGGAAGCATCCTGGCGCACAGCCAGGCTCAGAGGTGGTGGGACAATTCCCATCTTGGCTGCCCAGGCTGGTGAGCAGCTGGGGAGGCAGAGAGTGGGTGGTAGCCATCTGCGTCAGTTCACTTGTCACTTGTGCTGCCACGGACGATAGTGCTCAGTTTGCAGTCTGTCGGGCCATGTGTATTTGTATCTATAGTTTCAGCATCTCCTGGCACATTGGAGAATATGTTTGGAAGAGGGCAGCAGGCAGGTTTTAGCCTCCAGTTTTATTCTGCTGCTTCTGGCATGCACTGTCTCTTGAAATATGCCCCTTGTAGTATCTCTTATCTCCTCCCCTTCTCCCTAATACAAGCAAATGTCTGATGTCTGCGTGGAAACTGATGAGAAGTGAAGCTGTGGCTGTTTCTAATGAGTGACTGACCTTTAAATAGAATTGTTCAGTTCAGAAGATCCCAGACCACTTCTGAGTTTGCACTACTAAGGCTGTGTGAAAGAGTTGCTGCATTGCAACTACCATGACCCAGGAGACAACCAGAAATCTCTGCTGCCTTGTATTGGCACTGCTCCAGCTGCTGCAACAGAGGCAACTTAATTTGAGAGCCCCAAATATTATATAATCACAGCACGTGATGCGTGTTGGTGCAGAGGTAGTTGACTAATAGTGCCCTTTATGTTCCCATAACGTCCGCGTGCTTTACACTTAGGAACACCAGTGAACCTAGATTTAGCAGACAAGATTACTCTATCCTATAGCTTGAACACTGTCCCTAAGGACAGGCAGAGACCCTTGGTATGTAGGAGCAAGCATATTTCAGGCCATGTTATCTTTTCCTAAACAGAGGTAATTAATTGCAAAGTGAAGATATTGGGAATTGTCCCATGAAATTCTTATGCTACTTGTGTACTTGCCTTTTGCTGTGATGTCAGCAACTACTTTGCTTGCAGAGACTTACTTGTAGCAGGTTGCCAGACCTGTGTAACACCCTCTGTTACGAGAACCTGCCTGCCCCACCTATGGGCTGAGCCCCGGGCAGCCTTTCTCCACTGTTTGCTGTGCACATGAGATACAAGGAAATGTTCATCCTGGGCCTTATGTAGCTGACATAAGTGCTCCTGGCCTGTTATACTTGACATAAGACTAAAAAGGTAATAATATCAGCGCACTGGGCAGAGTGAAAGGAAGATGTGGGTCAAATCTAGGCAAGGCAAAATCTATGTGACCCCGATATCAATTGGCCTTTTATATGTATCATCTTTGAAAAATGAGATGATAATTGCTTTTCAGTGTCCTATTATGTTCCTGTGGTTCAGGTGAACTTCTATAAAAACTGAAAGCTCTTTTCTTATTTCTTCATGATTCACTTCAGCTTTTGCATTCACAGAGTCTTGCTTTGCGTGACTCAGCAGCAATTTGCATTGGTTGTTAGGCTGGTACAGCTTGTTATGAGGGAGATTTTCCTCTTATGCTCAGTTGCTTCATATCATGCTCAGGCATCAGAGAGCTGTGGCTGCCTGTACAGGGTCACTTTATTCAGGCAGGGAATGCAAACCACATGGCATGATGTTTCTGTATTGATATTTCTTACTAAAATGCTTATTTTTCTGTAGTTAATATCATAGCTTATTAATATTATTCATTTATAAAATAAAAACTGTACACGCATCAGGATTTTGAAACATGTTTATTTCTTGAGGCAAGATTTCCAGTGAGACTCTGAAGACAGGAGGCAGAGAAAAGTAATATTCACAGCAGATGTTCTTGGGAAGTGCTTCAACTCCTGGCACCCCACTGTTGCTAGGTTCAGTAACCGCCTGCAGCACATCCCCTTGAGCTGCTCACAGTGGTATCAGGCTCTTTGCAAATGCTTTGGATTGCACTGGAGCCTCAGACCTGACACATGCACACAAGACAGAAAATAATTTACATGACTTGCATCAGGTAGTGTTGAAGATCCGAGGTTTTTTGGAAAGTAAGTGGTTTGGTCTCATGGTTTTTCTGTTATTAGTTATTTTTCCAAAAGTTCTGTAACATTTTTTAAGAAAAACATTAACTAGGTGAATACTTTTAATTATCCATGGTTCTTATCACGGATAGTCAATTTCTGGTAATCTGTTACTGTCCAGCATCTGCATATGATTTTATTTTTCACCCTCTCATGTTAGCAGGTTACACAGGTATGAGCAGCCTGTGTGGACTCTGTTCAACTGCTTGGGTGAAGCTGAACTTGTGGTAGTAATGCCAATGTTAGGTATTGGATGAGGATCAGCGGCCTGTGGAACAAATGGAATCTCCTTTTCATGGGATAATGTCTGAAATGGAGGATGACCCAGTACTTGGGTTCCTCATACCCACTCTTGGAACTGGCCATTTAGAACCTGTGTCCTGCCTTCAGGTGGAGGGCATTTGTATAGAACATCTTTAAAACAAAGAGGGCACTATACTTTCTGGAAGGTGGAGGTGTCAGATGGTATCTGATGTTTGTGTATTTTAGTGATGATCATTAACATAATCTAGATCGCATTTATAAACTGGTAATGAGGCCAAGAAACATTTTAAATGCTTTTATCCTTGATATGAGATGGTGGAATTATCTCTTAATATTTGCCGTTTCATGGGTTGGCTGAATGGGTTTGGAAAAGGCAGGTCATGTTTTTAAGCTGGTAGTTAGTATTGCATTAGAAAGCAGAACATTTTAATTTGTGTGTCAGGAGAGTGAACCATGTCATCAGAACTGTGGACTGCAGTATCCTTGCTGGTCAAGAAGGCTCTTGTGGTTCTGCAGAGGGTAGGTAAACAAAAGGTTAGGGTGAAAGAGTACTCGTTGTTTTTGCTGTTCTGCTACTGGTTATTGCTTTTCTTTCTTCCCATCAGCGTTGGTATGAAGTAGGTGTGGGCCGGAATTGAAAGTCACAGGAGTTTTGGTATATTCAGACCTTTCTTTAATCCTTTTTGATTCCCCTCATCACTGGCCCCCTCCACACTTTAGCAACAGCTCAAAACATAAGGCTTACTTACTCTCGTGCAGAGTGGTGTGGCTCACTGTTATCTTTCCTATAGATTTTCTGGGGTTTGCTGTTCTACTGTTACTTCCTGAGCTTTATTACCTCAGCAGATTAAATCCTGGGCAGATTTTGTCCAGCATTGCTCTGGACCGCCACAAAGAAGTAGCTCCCTTGTTAAGTTAATGACCTGCATCCTGCCTCCAAGGCCTTCTTTTGCTGTGCAGCCCTAGGGTTATGTACAACATCAGTATTTATGAACTATCTCTGTCCTCCTATCATGGTTCCTCACCTAAGAATGCAAATAGTGTTTTATTGTCCTTGAAGACTCTTTCTGATGCCTCTGCCAGTCTCTGCCAGCTGAATTGCTACTTACTTCCCCTTTCATAATGTATCTGACAAAGTTGCTTTCCTCAGGACAAAGAAATAGCACCAATCAGCTCATTTATGTTTTATTTTCTGATGTAATTTGCTGCCTGCATCTTTACGTCAAAGTTTATCATTCAGTGCTTATCACCTCTACCTGCAGACATGTTTGCTGTTCCTTTTTCATGGCTGCTGCGCTCAGCCTGCAGATGGTTGTGCTCCTCTGTCAGGATTTCATTCGTACTACTCTCCTCTCTGCTCGGTGTTTCTTGCAGTGCTTCAATGACCTTTCAGGTGCCAAAGGAAGGAAAATGCCTTTTCATTCACATTGAGTATCACCAGTCATGACCTTGTTGGCACATGCAGCTTTCCTTGAAGTTTTGTGATTCTGTCTTCTTAAGGTCTCCTGACTGACTTTTGCCTGTGTCCTGGGCCTCAGCTCTTGTTCATGTGCCTGTCTCCTGCATTCCCCTCAAATAGTCTGGGGTGAAAACTGCCCTGTGCTGGGTATCCAAGTGTCTGTTTTAGCTGATTCCCGTCTTGTTTATGGTCCTGAGTGGAAATCTTTTCTCCTAGGAAATCCCCTTCTTCTCTCCTGTGGTTTTGTAATGCCACCTCTGCTGGTTCCTGCCAAGTGCTCAGGAGGCAAGCTTTCTTGTAAACACAAAGTTGTATTGCAGTGAAATTATTATGAAGCCAACTAAAACTGCTTACTTGGAAGAAATTTTATTTTGTAGTGAATGATTTGAGGAACATGGTTCTTAAAGGTGATGTGTCTCTGTTTTCATGCTGTAGGAACAGCACATTGTGCCTGAAACACCTGCTGTGCCAGTATTCTAACTACTTGCTTGTTTGCAGCATTATATTGGGTGGAGTGCTCCTCCAAACCCCTGCGGTTAGATGCAGTAGAAATGCTGAGGATAGGAATTTGGTGGATGGACAAGTCCAGAGAGCTTGTAGATAAAGGCAGGAAAAATATAGGGAAGTACAGGCAGGAAGAATAAGGAAATAATTAAGTCCTTTTAAGAAAGGTACTGACAGTGGTCTCTGCATGTCTGTGCTACTCTCAATTTTGAGTTTGCATGTGTTTGTGTGCATGTGGAAGGGTGCCAGCAAAGGAGAGCTGCAAGGAGGATTAGAGGAGAGCACTGAGAATACTTGCAAAAGTTGTTCCATATGAGGGAGGAGCATGTGCCAAGTGCTAGTCTGAGGGGTTCCCAAGACAGTGACGGTAGCTGCTGCCAATAAGAGGTGCAAACTGACCTCTTGATACCAGCAGAGAGAAACCATGGTGTTGAGAAAAGTCAAGACAAGTCACCTATATTTTTTTATGGAAGAGAATGGAAGATGGGGAAGAGAAGCAAAGGTACTGTTAAAGTGGCAGAGCAGAATAATGAGATTTTTCTTGTAGGGATGAGAACAGTAATGTACTTTGGTCAATACTCAATTATAAGGCGTTACAGAAACTGACACCTAGTCTAGTCTCAGCTAGTTGCTTTAGTTGGATGAATCAATAGGGAAAGACTGTAGATGGTCATGTAAAGAAGACAACTTGTCCTAGTCAAGGTGTGAAGGTTTTAGGAATTGAGTCAAATGGGATTACTAGCTTGTTACCCTGATTGGCAGGGAAAATAATGATGTTTTCCAGCAGGGATGAAAAGGAGGAAGTAGGAGGTACGTAGCAATATGAAATTATGGGCTTAGTTTCTTCTCTTGGGCTAGAATTAGTGCCTAGGTATCTAAAACATCAAATAAATTGAGATTTTGATTCAGACAGGAGGAAATGGCACAGTGCTGGCTGCATAGATACAATAGTTATTGGCCATGTGTAATATGGGGAAAGGAGGACATAGTTCTAGAGACCCCAGAGAACAGTGGCTCATCATGGGGGCAACCCCAGTCCTGCAGGTTAAAGATGACAAGGAAAGGGAAAAGATGGAGGTTAATTTAGGCAATAAGAACAAAACTAGTGTGGGGGATAGCTAAGGAAGCTGAAGGAGGATGGAATTTTGAGAAGGCAAATGTGATTAGATGTGTCTGTGTTAGCAAACAGGTTAGAAGAAACGAGGCAAGGAACTGGCTCTGGATTTTGGGTAAGGATTTGGGGCATAAGTCAGAATGAAGTGAGGAAAAGGAATTAAAGGGAGCGAACTTCATGGAGTTTTACAGATGAAAAGCAAAAGGGACATCAATGACACTGACATGCAGGTTGGGTCAGAAGTCAATTTTTGAGTTGGGGGCTTGTTTGGAGAATCTGAAAATGGCTTGTTTTCAGAAATAATGAGTGGAGAGAGATGGAAAAACATGAACATGGAGGAAAGAGTAGGCAGATGTGAAAGGAGGTTGCTGGAGTGCTAGAGAAGGAGAATGAACAGGAGGTCAAAGATATTTAGAGTTTGTTTTGACACTGGGGAGGGGTGGATGTATGTGAAGAACACCCATCTGTTCCTTTGAGATAATAGAAGTAAATAGGTCACTAAGTGAGCACACAAAGCGAAGGGCATGGGGAATTAATAAACTGACTGGGTTAAGGGAGAACTTGGCTGTGTGCATGGGTTTGATTTGTGAAGTTTCATATTTGCTACATGCTCTGTATATCTCCATTTCTTGATTGTTTTTGCAGTGCGGCTCCATGACAGTATTTCAGAAGAAGGTTTCCATTACCTCGTCTTTGATCTGTAAGTGTCTGTCTTTGGCTTTGATGCTTCACCAGTGATACAGGCACGGTGGATTGTTGACTAAGAATGGAATAAAAATTACCTGCATTAATATAATTCTCCCTTTCTCTTTTGAGACCTCTAGATACCTCTTGCCTATATGACAAAAATCCATTGACCATGTGGTGGGGGTGGACCAGGAAGGCTCCTGGTAGCAGGTGTAAGCATAGGATGTCAAAGATTAGCTATCCTGTTATAGGGAGGCTGCTTGACTTTTGACTCTGAGGCAGCCTGGAGGAGTCAGAGGAGGGGTGTTCTACCCAAGCGTAACATACTAAGGTCTGTAGAAGTGCATGAGCAATTCATGCCCAGTGTATTAACGGTGTCTTGTATACTGCTGCTGAAATGGCTATCCAAAGAGTCAGTCACATGGATGTACTGGTGCTGGTGCAATGGTGGTGGAGCTTTGCCCTGGTTCCACTGTGCCACAGGCAGGCTGTACGAAAGGGCCCACATGGGTGGCTATGTATGTTCTGTGCAGCCTTGAGCTAGATGTGGATGGGCTCTGTAATCTCTCTTTTTCTTTTGCACTCCAGGGTTACTGGTGGGGAGCTCTTTGAGGATATTGTTGCCAGAGAATACTACAGTGAAGCAGATGCCAGGTAAGACTGTTTCCAGACCCTTCTGTGTATGTGCCACGCATGTTGGCAAGTGGAATGAGTTTTCTGACCGGTGTTCTGTGTATGACTTTGTTCTGACACTCTTGCTCCCTGTCTGGAAAAAACAATTCCTCTTTCTGCTATTAGCATAAACTGTTGTCACCAGTCAGCATGACTCACCACAGCTCTAGCCCTTGCTGCTTTCAGACGCTGCTGTCTTTGCCACTTGCAGATGCTGTGCTCTTTGCTGGGAGACCCTTTGCTAGTGGCTTTGTCTGCCTAACCTTTCTGGTGGGTGGTGACAGTGTGACTTTAGTGAGCAAACATAGGGGAGAGCTATCCTGTGGCTGTGAGGGCACTGCCTGCATGGCCTCTGCCTTCTCGTAGCAGGGATTCCAGTGATGTGCTGTCCATTGCTGTTGGGCAGACCCATTAAATTTGCCAGTGTCTAGGTAATGATTTATGGGTCAGGAGGAGAGGGGACTTTGAAGGCCATTGCTGGAGCAGTAGTAAAGGGAGCTGTTAGAGGAAAGGGGTAAGAAGGGTGCTGCTGCAGGGAGAGCTTGGATAGGCAGTACTGTGAGGAAGAGAATACTGAAGGCAAGTAAAGAAAGAGTACAGCCTGGTGTGTTAGTGTAAGTACTGCTGTGGAGTCTGTGAGCACTTACTTGCTTTCCCTGTAGTGTGCTTACAGCCTCTGTCTTGTGTCCACTGCACAATGCTTTCAAATGAGACATTGCACTGCATGCTCTGCCATGAGCTGTCCGCTGATGGGGAAAGCCAGTGGCCTCATCATCTCTGATGGAGCTGTGGGCAGAAAGGTCTGAGAGCCCTGTAGCTGTTTTCAGTGGGGTGTACAGATGTTGTAGGTATAGCATCTTGGGGGGGTACACAGTCACTAAAGCCATTCTGCCTTGAAATTGGGAAGTTTTGAGATTATCATTCATCATCCTTCCCTGTGATTCTTGCCAGTGCCTGTTCCCTGAAATAGTCAAGAGCTGGCAGTGACTGACACCACTCAGGAAAATTATGGCTGAGTTAGGGGAAAAGAAGAATTATCTGTTGCTCTGTAAGCCTTCCTCAGGATGCTCAGCCTTCTGACTGTCAGCCAGCCAGGTCTTGCAGTGCCCACAACATGACAGAGTGAAACTCCTCCCTTTCTCTCCCCATGCCGAGTTGAATTCCAGAGCAGACTGTGAGAGCAAGAGAGCGAGGTCTGTGCCAATCCACTGCGCTTGGCTTGCCTGGGACACTTCACGCTTTTGCCATTTTTGGCCAGAAAATCTCTCTCGCTCAGGCTCGGCTCTGTTCTAATTATACATTTTTGTTTTGGGAGCAGGGAGATATTCATGGACTCCGACCCTGAGGATTGTACTGCCAGCTCTGAAGGGATGGGGGTAGCAAATACACAGTGCTGCATCTCCTCTCCTCTTCCTTCCCTTGCCCTCCTCCCATCTTTTCCAGGAGCCAACTTCCCTTCCCTCAAATATTTCACTACTTTCAAATTTGTTCCCCTGAGATTTGTAGAATTTAGCGAGGGGACTGTCTGATCTGCAGTGAGGATACAGACCTATCTGAGTGGCCCACATCGAGGTGCTTACTGCCCAGCCACAGTTGTCAAAATTGCTGCTCCGTTCCACATCACTCTTGGGAGCTGAGTAAATGTCTAGCAGAAGAGATACTTTCAACCAGAAATCTCACCCATGGATCTGTTGTATTGTCCTTATGTGACAGGTGTAAATAACATCTTGGTTTTGGCCATGTGGTTACAGCAGTGAGATTGGCAGAGACAGTTTTCTCTGAGCTGGGGGAGTGCAGCACACTGCACTTAACAAGGAATGAGTCTGCTTTTCAGATCACAAACCCCTTAAGTGGGATCTGTACTTAAAAGGCACCCAGCAAGCTGGTGTGTATGCACGTTGTGTATGTAAAGTGCTTGAGATGCTGCTCTGAAAGCTTTGCAAACTGGCAGGCGCCCAGGAGTTGTCAACCTGAATTTGCTGGGGGAGGCTGCTGCTCTCTGAAAGTTTATTCTTTGCTCTGGACTAGCCCAGCTGAATCTTTCCTGGAGTGATTTGGTCTTGCTTGCCCAGACTCGGCTTCTGTTTGCAGATACTTGGGTGCCATGGTTCTCCTGTGTGGAGTAGGCACTGTTGGCTGAAGGAACAAGTGAGATACTTAGTGTGATGGGGAGGAAGGGAAGGAGATGATGGGAGGTAGGAGAAAGGCTTCATGAATAGTATTCTGTTGCTGAGGGGGCTGGGAGTGTCCAGCTGTGACATCCAGTGGGCATGATGAAGGGATTCAGCCTAGAGTCTTGAACTCCCTGGTACAAATAAAAAAGTTAGGGAAATAGTTCTGGAATGAGATGAGATGCCGTGTGTGTGTGTGCATAACTGTGTGTCTCTCCCTTTATCTTGCAGCCACTGTATTCATCAGATACTGGAGAGTGTGAATCACATTCACCAGCATGATATCGTGCACAGGGACTTGAAGGTAATACTTCCTCCGTGCCACAGAGACTGAGGAGAGCAGCCAGGGGATCACTGGAAGAGGCAAGACAGAAATACTGTGTTGCCAGCTGGCAGAAGATTTTTCACTTGAACTGGACTCAGGGGTTCCTGAAGCACCAGTTCGCTCCTTCAGAGTTTTCTAGATGGTGTGCTGAACTCTTGAGGAACTTTTCAGTCTTTATGAGCCTTGCCAGCTCTCAGCCTCTCTGAGGCAGCTCCAGGATGGAGTAGTTGTGAACCTTGGAGTGCAGTAGGCTTTCAGAGAAACTTGGGTAGGATTCGTTATAATGAAGGACACTTTTTAGTCTGCCATTGAAGAGATCTCTAGAGACCTGGGGCAATCTCTGTTCAATCTGCCAGGATGAGTTCGTCTGCACAGAGCATATATATTTTCACTCTGCACTGTTGCCAAACACATTCTATTGGGCTAAGGCAGAGATGCACAAGAATTTTTCGTGTCATTTCCTTCTTCTCTCATCAGTAGCAATGCTTTTAATCTTTTAAAACCAAAACTGTTGGCCAGTTAGACACTGGGTGAATTAACTACTTGCCACATTATAACACATTTATAGACTGAGAGCCCCTGCAGTGTAGTTATTTAAATTTCCTTCCCACGCAGTGCCAGCTGTACTGGGAGCTGGGCAGGCTCCAGAATGAAGAGATTTGTGCAGGAAGGTCTGCCTGCCCTGCAGCCCTTTCTGTCTAAAGTGGGAATGGTGATGGCCACCAGTGGTCCAGTTAAATTAATGCAGGATGACACCTGCTACTAATGTTAGTTTTGGTTTGTTATACAATGCATGAGGAAGAAGTATACAAATATTTTGCAGAGAGCAAGGTAAAAGCATGTTGCAAGCTTGGTGACAGTGTTTCCCTAGTGTTTTGATCTAGTGGACAGCTGTTAACCCTTAGTGTTTCTGACAGACTCCCATGCAACACTTTTGGCCTTCTGATTCAGAGCACTGTGAAAAGATGCAAGTGATCTGCTCTGGATTAGAGCTGACACCTGCTCTTGAGAAAGCAGGCTTCAAGAGGCACCGCTGCCCGAAATTAGGGCCTCTATGAAAATCCTTAGTGTTTTCCAGTACAGGAAGGTTTAAGTTTTCCTTTGAATCCTGTGTTCAGATATAATTGTTTTGCTTCCCCAGTTCTGTATGTGTGAAAATTGTGACCTTGTTTAGAACTTATCCACGGCTAGACTCCCCACTGCAGTTAATGTGTTTCTTCTGTTGCTTGCTCTGATTCACTGAAATTATACAGGCCTGAAGAGCAGCCATTCCTTTTTAGCAGTAGAAGATCCTGTGCTCTTTATTTAATATTTAGCTCCTTGCCAAAAGCTTGGCCTTCAGGCCAACTGCAGAGCTTGCTTCAAGTGAAGTGTTGTCTTTTGCACCTCCCTCTCATAAGCCTGTCTTTTGGCTGACATGCTCTTAACAAACTTCAAATGTTGAGCTGCCCATAGGGACCATAAGAAATTAGGGAATGCATTCACATCCTTACAAAAAACTAAGTGAAACCTGAGACAACCCATATGTTGGCAAACATGCATATGGATGAGCACCACTGGCCTTAAGGTGTTTGTAGCTGTATTTTAAAAGCAAATAGTGCTTAGCTAGTGCAAGGCTGGCTAAATTTTACCATTTTTTAGTCAAGCCAAGTCCAGATGTGATCTGAAGTTGGGAGGGATTTTCAGAAAACTTCATTTCCTTTAGGGACTTGTTTACACTGGTAAATTTTCATCAATGTAGCTTGATTAACACAAACTTTCCCACTTCCCCTATAGTGAAAAGCTAGTGTCATCAAAGTGTATTGAGACCCATTTCCCTTTCCTTCCGTACTGCTTTTGGCAAGGACTGTGATGGCAAGCCTGTTCTCCCTTCATTCAAAGCAGAAGCAAGGTGCATGCCCAGTACTTTAAGGCAGGTGAATGAGCAAAGCATCTTGTTCCTATTGGGCAGAACAGGGATAGAGGGTTGTTGTGGGATGAAACTGGAGAGCAGGCTACAAAAAAAGACCTTCAACAGGTTTGTGAAAGAGACAAGCTTCTGTTTCTGGATTTCCAGGTATCCATCTTGCTTGGTTAAAAAATCAAGTTGATATTAATTACATAAGTAATTGGAAGGATTAGAAATAACATTTGTGCTGCCTGTCTACAAGATGGGTTTCCTGCAGAGCTGTAGTAGCCACTACCTTAAAGGCTTTGGAATTTTGAAGAATCCTGTGTAACTAACTTCTCTGGTGCTTCAGAGAAAGCTGCTGACTCTCTGTCCAATTCTTGGAGTTCTGTTTAGCCTTCTGCTGAAGTCCTCTGCAGGAACACAACAGAATTATGATTCGAGTGAGATTCATGTGAGGCGGAAATGTAGGGGACAAAAGATTGTGTCCCTTTCCTGGCACATGGAGGAAGTGACACAGCTGCTTGTCATACAGATGATGGCAAGACAGCATATTTTGCACTGCTGTAAATATATAGCATGAAAAACATCTTACAAGAATACTCACTGCTGTGCTGCTTATGCCGATGTGAGGCTGAGGCTTTTTCTGTAAAGGGTGAAAGCTACTGCTTATCTAGATGATACCTTCCCACATTACGGTGCTGTATTTGGCAGCCCTTATTAGCATCGTGTTTACTTTTCCAGTGCCTTGGGGTCTGTGTAATGTTCATGGGGAGAAACATCATGGCAGATTGTATCTAATGCATCTTCCCCCTTTCTCTTCCCCCTCAATTACTCTCTTCGGGATGACAAACAAATTTTGAATTCTGTGCTGCAGGAACTGTACTGCCAGTGCCCTCTGGTGTCAGCATGTAATATATGGGCTGGCTTGGGAGAGGCTCTGCCACCCACAGAGGATTTATGTTAGACTTTAGGATTTTCTGCTACTCTAGGTCAAGGTCATTTGATGCTGCCTCCACATGAACAACTTTAGTATCTGCTTGCTAAATTCAGTCAGCAGTTTTAATTTAATGGTGTGAATATCGAGATTGGAGGCTTTGAGGATGTCAGTCTTTAATTCTTACCCCCTTTTTTTCTTTGTTCTTCCCAGCCTGAGAATTTACTACTGGCAAGTAAATGTAAGGGTGCTGCTGTCAAACTGGCTGACTTCGGACTGGCTATAGAAGTCCAGGGAGAGCAGCAGGCCTGGTTTGGTAAGAGAGTTTGAGCTTTCCCACTTTTACTCCCCTGTCTCCTGGTGGCTGGTTGAGTTGCACCCTACTGAGTACTTTCTCTCAGCTCTTCCACCACACTTCTATGTATTTGGCGTTGCTGCTTCCTCTCCAAGCATCTCAGCCACTGGGTCCTTCGGTACGAGCCTAGGTGCAATAG
>VYZX01002483.1:0-26658 GCA_013401335.1 Brachypteracias leptosomus | reverse complement strand
GATCCTTAGCAACCTCAGAACAGTTTTTCCTTGGTTCTTACTTTCAGGTGAACCTGTGCCAATGTGTCAGGACTACTTGTGGCTATTGTGGCTACAGCGATTTCTCTTTACTGCATTTCTGATAGTTTGGCCTTAAAGGGACAGAATAGTTTTCTCCATTCACCTGTCCCAGAATTGTGCTATTACAGGACTTAAAAATTATACATTGTTTTCTGAAAATGATTCTGAAATAACTGTTTGAGGATCTATGGCACAGTGACAGGGCTTCTGCAGGATTGTACAAAACTTAATGTTTTCTTGGGCTTTCTGCTGGTGTGAACTGTTTTTGATCTATTCATACAGCTAGTTTTTATTTCACTTAATTGATGATTGTGAAATAGTCTGGGGGGTTATTTTTTTTTAAAATAGCCATTTTAGATTCATTTTTAGACTGCAAATGTTGTCACTTTTAATGAAGCTGCAGAAGTGCTTGGGTAAGAAAATCTCTTGTGGCCCAGATTTTGAGTACATGAAATGCCTGAGAGAAGGGTTCTCCTTAATGGTGTGTGACCTATACATCCACTTATTCCCTGAGCTAGTATTGAGGAGGAAAAGGCTTGCTCTGCTCATGCTTCTCTGTCTCAAGGGCTGAGGCTGCTGGATCCGCTTCAGTTAACAGCTGAAGAGAAGGAAATCCCGAGTGGCCCATATTCTCAGTATCACTAAGTTCTGCTTTGAATATAAGTTGTGATCACAGGTGATGAGATGCTTTGAAAAACTGTCCAGAAAGAAATATTGTGAATTTGGATGCAAAGCATTAATAGTCTCTGTGAATAGTAGCAGTTCGTAATATTCTGATGGGTTTTGAAAGTGAGGAGGTCAGCTACTCTTGATTTCTTTGCATGGCTGTGAGCTTGACTTTTCATTATTATTAGTTTGTAATTTACTTAGGTTTTTTTAGCTGCTGAAGCTGAAATACATGAATCTGCTGGAACTGAAGAATAAGTGTATGCTAACTGAAGCCACAAAGTCTATGTGGGATCTTTGGATAGAGCTCAGACTTTTCCTATCGTGACATATCATCTAACTGTGCTTGAAAAGTTCAGAAATAGTGCTTGTTTCTTTCCCTAAAGACCTTAAGGGATCTTTATTCTCTCTGGGTGACACTGTTTTGTAGGCCTCTAAAAGTCCTATTCCCAGCAGACGGGGAACTAGACTTATGAAGAAAGCATCTTCTTTCTGTCTTGGGATGAGATCTTCTAAAAGCTTCTTCACAGATGTTTTGAACCAAGAGGAAAACAAAGGCTCATGTGAGCCTGGTATCAATTAATTAGGCACAATAGTACTATCTGCAGGAAATAGGAGAAGACTTCTTTAATCCTGTTGTCATTACTATCTTCTCTAGCACACATTTTGTAATGTGGGGTTCCTTCATTTGACAGTGTNGCAAGTAATAATATTGGTGAAAACAGGGGCAGGAGCTATTTGGGCTTTGACTCATCAAAATGGATCTGAAGCATCTAGCTATTAAGAGTTTTTCTTTTTGGAGTCTCAGAAGTGGTTTTCATCCTTTTAAGCTTAATAACTGGTAGTCTGGCTCCCACCCAACTGCATGACGTAGTGCACTTACTGAAAATGTAAATCTCAACATGCAAATCAGTGCTTTTTGGAAGATGATTGTCTTGGCTCAGCACATCTAGGTGATAGAGTCTTATCTGTGTTCATTTCCANCCTAAAGAGTCTGTAGCATTACTCTTTCTCTTTTTTTCCCATTAAAAATCTTACTTTTTTACAAAGAAAAAAAAAAGTTTCTGTCCTTTCTGTGAGTAATCTGTTGCTTGCTAGGTGCCTTTTGCCTCAGGTCAGTTCCTCAAGATAAAGGAATGTAATCTGGCTCCTTTCACCAGTTATGCTATATTCAACAATTTCATATTGGTTGGTTGTGGTTCTTTTTAGGAGATTGTCTCAGGGCAGCTGTAGGCTATTTGCTAAAAGCAGATACAGTTGCACTTCTTTCAGTATAAGCCAGGAAACTGAGACATGGTTATAATAAAGGGTTTGTAGCTTCTGTCCGTGCTGTGGTAGGTATTCACTCCCCTGCAAGAGAGAATGTTACAATCTAAGATCCACTGTGGGCTCTTTATAGGGTATACATAGGATGATTTGGTTGGTCACTTGTGGCTTTTGATATTCAGCAAATTCAAGCAAACACTAATCTGATCTGCATTCACATACAGAAGTACAGTCAGGTAAATCAATTGATGAGATCATATGCAAGAAACTCTTAAATCTCCTTCTGAGAAGTAAATGTAAATTTACTACTAGAAGAATGTTGGCAAGGTTTTCAGAGGTTCCTAATAGCTGCAGTATTTAAGGGTGCCTGGTCTCATTTATGTAGATAAAACTCTAAGTAGGCCTGCTATAAACTGAGTGAAAGGATGGACAGAATTGTTTTTCATCTTAGAAACAGCCATTGTCACAAAGTGCTGAGAAGTAGCTTTTCTCAGTAAGTTGATGCAAGTTGATTTTTATGCAAGACTTGCAAGTGGACTACATGAAATTCTCAGCATTGTTTTCCTAACTGAATTGCAACTGTTAATTTGGAGAGGAGTTGTTCAATAAGCTTTCACACTCCATGAAATTCACTTCTCTCAAGTGGTTCAGCACAAGTCCCATGTGCTACACTATTGTTCAAAATAGATCCTAAGGCAGACATTGCAGGTAATTAAGCCTTATGCCTGAAACCTCCATCTTTAACTGATGCTGAGCTTTTTTCTTGGGAATTGCCATTGCTTGCTGAAGTCACTTTTGTCACACACTGCCATAATAGCTCCCTCACAATAGCTGGAATTTATTACATATCTCTACAGATCCTTATTAATACTCCAATGTGCAGTTTGGGTTTTTTTACTAGATAGATGAGGTTGAGAGAGGCTAGAGGCAGATCCAGGAAGCAGAATGCTTTCTAAGTAAAGAAGGGCTGAATATGCCTGTGTATGTTTCACGTAACCTGTACAGGGATGTTTTTGAGTTGACTGAAGAGCAAGGAGGAGGAAATAATACAAATACTGGAGTGGTACTGAAATATATCCACTCTCCTGTTATACCTGCCTCCCAGAAGTGCTTGTGAAACTGAATTTTTGCTATTTTTTGTGTTTATACATATATATATTTATACTCAGATTGGAATTTTGGTTCTTTAACCAAAGCAAAGTTAAAATTGTGTGAGTAATATATTTGAAGTTTTTGCTGTGATGTGCTAGTTATTGTAGATATCAGGACCAAACTCCTGTGAACACTAACCTCCTGGTGTGAACTCAAAGGATGAAAATACAGAGGGAAATTTTTTTCAAGATGTTTCCAGAGAGCTTTTAATAAGTTAGTATGAGATCATGTTTCCCAATCAGAAGATGAGGTCATGTTTAATGAAAAATTAAGTTGTTTTTCAGTGGTTTCTCTGTATCTACTAAGTTGCTTAAGGAGCAGTCAGGAGTTTCAGAGAATGGTGCTCAACTACTACAGTGTGAACCTGCTGAAGTAGTGTACTTCAGTAAGTAAACTTCCATTTTGCAGCTTCCCAAAATCATATGGATTTCATTGCTGCATTTAAATGTTTACCACTGTGGCTTAAGCATCTAATTTGTCATCAAAAGTGGATTTAAATTATGATAATAATTACTTTTATCTTGCTCTCCTTACAGTTCAGGAGAACTCTGTGAATGCCTTTTCTTGTGGTGTTTGCCCTTCACCCTTTCATTTCTTGGTTTGTAGGGAAATGGGGGTTTTGTACTACTGCAAGAGAGATGCTCTCATATTTTTATCAACTTTAATTTGGGGTGGATAGGGGCATTCAGGCTCAAAAGTCTAGGATGGGTGTTCAGACTGTTTCAACACTTTAAGGTTCTGCCTCTGTGTGTGTACATATGCATACCTGCAATGAGAGTGTCTTTCAGGATGTGAAATTTCTGCGTTGGTGGGAAGTTCTTTGAAAACATTGATTGAGATGTCACAATATCAGGCTGGCTCCTGTTTTTTTTGCTTTTTGTACATAGTCTTGCTGGATAATGTTTTGGTTTTCTGACTCTGGAAGAGGTGAAAAAAGGAGAAGGAAATCACCTGGTTCCCACACAATTTCTCTGTTATTCACTAATGGGAAAACCGGGAGCATTGTGACTCATACCAAGAGGACACCACTGGGCTGTGTATTTCAGGCTTTAGTTTTAATGAATGCTCCCCCCTTTAATCTTTTTCTGAAAACCCCTGGGACATGTCTGGGAGATGGGTGCACATCTTCAGACACTACTCTTGATATTTTCCCAAAGCATTGGAAGCACATGGACAGTGATAGGCGTGGGTTGTGCCTGATGAGATTAATCGGATAGGAGAGAAGGTGTCTGCTATGTCTAGAGATCCTGTGGGTCCAGATCACATAAAGGCTTGCATTCCCTAATGGGTTGGGTTTTTTACCTGACTTTTCACCTGTTTCTACCCTTTTCTCTGCTTGTTTTTAAAATGCACGCTTTGTTTATCCTGTAACAGTTCTTTGAACAGAATCACTCTGGTCTTGCTGAGGAATAGAAGCCCTCATGGAAGGCTTTGCATTGAGGATAGAAGTGTTAAATGCTACTTGTCTATTACTCAGGTACATTTCTGGAACTGTGGTGTCATTTAGGGGGCAGAGGGAGTTTATAGCAGGATTAAAAAAGGAAATAAAAATCATCTTTTCAACAAGAGAAAGAGTCCATGTTGTAAATTCTGCCATGGAAATAAGATGTCTTAGTCTCTCACTTAGTGCATAGTGTTCCTGTGAAATTGCTATTGCAACAAGTTCCTGTAGGAAGTCACTGGAGATTGCAAGAGAAAGGGGACTGCTGAGATAGAAACCAAAGTGAGGGTAGAGAACATAAGACAATTCCACTTTGTTCTGTGAAATCGTTCTGCTGTGTTTAAATGGCTGCTGCTAGAGTGACTTGTGCCTAAGTGGCCATTTTGGCAGAGTGTTAAATGACAATCTTTGCTCTATCTTGTCCTTAATAAATAGATCTTCTTAAAGTCATACTGCACTCATGGGCATTGTTTGTTATGGTAGCCAGAGGTGCCTCTTTGTGACTATATACTATGGTGAGCCCCAAAAGTGACATCATGTTGAGAATTAGTTATTCTCAGTTCAAAGAAAGTCAGATTGTGAAGGTGACAAGTGGCAACTCCATGTCATTTATTTTAATAATCAAGTCTCAGCAAAGTCCAAAATTATTTGTGGTGTAGATGCTTGTATTTAGAAGTCAGAATTTGGCTTGTTTGTTAGACTAGCATGATGAGTTTAATCAGGCTTAGTAAAAGCAACATCAGTGTTATCCCTGCATCCTAAAAAATACTCTCTGGAAGCTTAACTGAGATTTGACAGCTGAAGACAGGGAAAACCCAGGGCAGGCTGGGTGAAGGGCTGCTCTCTCTGGAAGAGGAGGAGTGGGGCTGACAGGGTGGGAAGCAAGATACAAGACCATTTCCTGAACCTGCCTTCATGTGTCCTTGAATTTTTCCCCTCCTGTTGTCTCTTTACTAAGCTGCATGTTGAGTGGTGCTGCTTGTCTTCTGAAATGATTCTTGTTACAGGAAGTCTTGTCTATTGTTTGCTGCAGAAATTCCACTTGTGTCCCTTTTGATTTCAATCTGTAACATGTACAGGTTGAGCTGCAGGTAAATCTGCATGCCTTTCTTTTGTTTGAGGTGTCTACAGTCATCTTTGCCTTTGAATGCATTTCATAGACTCTTCGGTTGTCCTTACAAACCACAGTATGATGCATGAACTAAATACACCGCAGACCGAGTTCCTCCTGCAGTGCTGGGTTGATGACAGGCCTGTGGGAGAACAGTGTGTGCCGTGGCAGAGATACAAGCAGGGAAAGAGCTAGATAGACAGGCTGTGCTGAGGAGCACTGGGTCAGCGTTACATAGTTCTGGGCCATGCAAAAGGATTCTCAGATGAATTTGCTTTAATGCCATAAAATGTGATTTTAGCTGTCTTCTGTCCACAAAGAGAAATGTGAGGTTCTGGGGAAGCCTCAGAAAGTGTGAAGAATGTTGCTTCCCAGCCTGTGTCTAGGTTATTGCCAGGACTTAAGGCGATGCTGTTTCCTTTCTCTGATGTTTCTTTCTTCTTTCACTTAAGGATGTCCAATTTGTGGTATTTAAGTTGCAGAATCTCTTACTCCTGAAGTGTTGTAAGGCCATAACAATTTCTCCTTTTCAACAGTTGTGTGAGATGCCTTGATGTGGTATAAATGCTGGACCCCTTTTGATTCCTTGGTCACCTTGTTCTCCTTCTCACTTGCATGTGGAATCAAGCTAGTCTTCATCATGCTTTGAGGGTGGCAAAAACATTTTTGTTAGGTTCAGTCTTGCAATGCTTTAGTACGTGTATACTCAGCAAAGAAACTGTTGCAGGGCAGATGAGTTGCTTGGGTCACTTTATCTGCCCACCTTCATGTGTGCACATTGGGGCATTGTGTTTTGACATGCCACATTCAGAAAACCTCTGCATTTGGTTCTTCCAGAGTTCTTGGATGGTTTCTGAAAACAGGAATCAAGAGAAAATCCTGATCTAGCTTTATACTTGCATTAGGGAGTAGAATTAGGAAGAGCAATTCAGAGGCTGTAATAAATTTATATGAGGTGCCACCTCTTTATTGTGAGGAAACACTGTGGTTATTTGCACCAGCTCAGCTAATAATGTCTAGTTAATCCGTATCTGTAGGGTCATGTGGTAGAGAAGGCAGGGTGGAAAATGTTTTTGACATAAAACTTGAACAGTTGCTTGGATATTGCAAAAACATTTTTGCCTAATATTGCTGCTTCTAGAGAGAGACTGACCACGAGCTGGTTAGCCCTTTCTTTGGGAGTGAAGCATTTTGACAGTCATAGGAGCATTTTCTTAGGACTTGCCTTTTCTCTAGGCCTCATCTTTGATAGAGCTGAAACCCAGGTCAAGTACCCAGACCTGTAAGTGGCTGCTTAGGAGAGGTGTATCAGTGTGCTGGTGCAGTAGTGTGCTGTTTACAGAAGTTGAAACAACTGAATGTGTTCTTCATGAGTAGGCAAACTATGTTTTATATCTGTTGAGGTAGTAGATGGGGTCTTACTGTTGATAGTCGTTGTAAACATACCACTTTCCTGTAATAGATGGAGCAGCTCCTTCATCAGCCTGAAGCATGCCTTCTGCCAGGTATTTGTTGTGGGCTCCCCATCTGTGCTTATCATGCTCCCTCTTTCATTGCTAGTGCCAGTTGTTCAAGTTGAGCACAGCAGTTCGTCTTTATCTTCCAGTGAAAAACTCCACTTAGCTCTCTCTTCTCATTCTTTGTTTTGTCGGGTTTGGGTTTTTTTGTTTGTTTTTTATACAATTAGCAGGTGCTGCCTTTTGTACTTTCCAGTCTCTTCCTTGCAGCTATCCAGATGTTTCCCCAGAGTAACTGTGAATAGCAGTAATTAGGAGGCCTCTGTGTTTTCAGTGGCCCCTTTATAAGCAAAGTCTGTTATGTGAATGGCTGCACTTGAGAGTAAAGCCTTTATCCTGTTGCAAAGATCTGGCAGACTTCTTTAGCTTTCCCTCCTGTGTCTGCTGGTACTTCTGAATAAGGTCATAGCGTGTGAGTGGAAGATTGAAATAGAGGAGCTCTAAAGTCTTTATTTCAGACTTGGTCTTCCTGAGATGGTGAAAGTGGGAGCATTTTTGCCTAAATAGGTGAACAATAGATAGAATAGGTGACCCTCTGTTTTCAGGATGGATTTGTTGAGTTAGCCTATTTTCCAGGTTTCTTGCTGCTAGAAAGGAATTAGCAGGATGGTTGTCCTTCTGAAGTCTTGTGCAGTTTTGAGGGAAGTGTGGAGAGAGAGAATAGTCTTAAAACCAAAATCTAACCTAGTTCTACTTGTCTCCACAGCTGCCAAAAGCCTGCTGAACAAGAAGTCAGATGGAGTGAAGGTAAGTTTTTGCTTTTCCTTTTCACTGTCCCTCCCACTATCTGAACAGAAGGCAGCCACTTTCTCTGGTGCCCATCCCTTCCCAGGGTAAAACCACAGCCCTTGTCTTGTGGCTGGGATTGTGTATCATCATGGATTCCCGGGTGGGATCTTAATGTTCCTTACATGCAGCTCATACATCACACCACTAGCTAAGTGCACTTTTGTACCAGCAAGACTTTTTCCCCTTTCTCTAAAGTATGAAGAACTGGTCAATGCTATGGACTAGGAAGACCAAGGACTTGCTCAAGTGTAACACATGCCTCTGATTAGTCTGTTCTGTTCAGTCTAGAATGCTTCTGGATATCAAAATTGCACAGAACAATTATCAGTGACTGATGATACCCAGCAGCCCCCATGGAAATCTCTTTGTCTCCCCCCTGGGAGATCAAATGTGTGATCATCCTTCAGTTCTGGAGGTCAAATAGGCCATTCCCAAGGCTGTATATTGTTGCAGGTAGTAGGCCTTTACCATCTGGTAGTGGAGTAGAGACAGTTATGGGCTAGAGCACTGTCTTCCCCTAAGTGTTCCAGAGGATAACTGTCTTCCACACAGGGAAGTAGGGTTTGATTTATTTGCTTGTATTTCCATTTGAAGTCCAAACCTTTCTCCACAGCTATTAGGTGGAATAGTTCATTTCCTGGTTTTGCACTGTGGATAGTCTTCATTTTCCCCATGCTGGGGGACTGACATGCCCCTTACAGGGCCAGCACACGTTCTCTCCTGCTCTCTTAGACCTTTTCGACTTTAATGAGGTTCTGTTTCCAGAGGGTTCACAATACAAGCAGGCTGCTGGAAAAAGAGTTGTTTTCAGAGCAGTTGTGTTTATTTTGGGGACTGCTGTAGTAAAACCTGTGTTCTTGAAGTTCTGCTGTGTTCTGCCCTAATAACACCCAAGTCTTTGGGATTTTTTTGACCAAAATGCTACGTGAAACTGCTGTTCTTGTTCCAGGGTACCTATCTTTGAAATGCACCTGTAAGAGTGAGCTTTTGTGCCTTTGCACGTGCCTGCCTCTTGTACAGACATGCATTGAACACATACACACCAATAGAGCAACTGTTTGAATTATCACATCTGTTGGTATGGAAAACGTTACAGTAAAATCCCAGTGCAATAAGAACAGATGATCCCAAATATTGTGAACTGGGAACCAGGAAATACTTGCTTCAAAATCCCAACATGGCAGGGGAGAAGCAACTGGAAAAGCATCAGGTAACAACATGTCTACATAGTTTTTGTCACCTGCCTAGAACAAATTGTCTTTCTTCTCAGGATTCTTGATTTCCAGCAGGCTCTCAGGGAGTAAAAATCTTCCAGAAATGGACAGATGATGTGTACACAGGTTTTGAGATACCACTTCCTGGTCATGTATTTACAAGGAGACCTGTATGTTAGAAACTTTCAGCTCCATAGAAAGCTTGTAGTGTTTGGTTCATTGAGAAAACAATGTCTTCCTCTCTGAAAAGGGTAAAGCTGGATTTGCTTTTCAAGCTGATTTGAGGTATTCTTCAACTCTTCACAGTATATGTTGTTCTGGATATATGTATAATTGAATACTTATGATAAAGTGAAAGATAGATTTAAAAGTATAGCATTCTCTGTACATGGTGAATGGGGTTGCCCTCTGGGAACCTCTTGTCTACTTCTGCATGATGCTGGAGGCCTGCAGTCAAGAGTCTGCCTGCAGCTTCATTGCTCCTAAGTGTTAAAGCAGTCTTGCTTTGCAGTATGAACCTGTGTGGTGTCCATAAGGGGCATCACACACTTTCAACCTGAGCTGAGTGCCCTCCAAAGAGTTGTTTAAGCTTTCCCCAAGTGTTTAAGCCATTTTTCTCAAATGCCATCTTATCTTCAAATGTGGCTTTTGAATACTCATTTCTATAAGCTTTAAAACACAGAAGTTTTATATATTTCTCCTTAAAGGTGGTGTTTTGAGTAACCCTCTTGCTCAATAAGGCAGATTTTTAAAAGTACAGGCTGCTTCACCCCAGTGCTAGGCTTGGACATGATAGAGAGCAGGTAGTGGTCTGTGTGTATTTGTAGTACATCCTTAACACCTCTGTTGCCCGATTTCTGTGGCTACATGCGTATCTCCTTCTTTTTCCCTACTGTCTACATGTACAATAGTGCTTCCCATTAGTTATCCCATGGAAGTGTAGCCTTTTACCACTTCCATTTGCTTATTGGAGCAGTACTCGCACACTTGACTGCTGTGCAGCAGTCTCTGCTGGTCACCATCTGGTTGATGGCCTCACTTGTGACCAGACTGTTTTTCTTGAATTTCTCCTTATGCAGAAAACTTGCAATTTTAGCCCCACTGATTTTATCACCCTAGATAGTTCACAGACAACCTGACAACAACAATAGTGACTGATTGAATTAAGAGCTTAAGAGTTAAGGCTGTTTCCCTTGTTCCTTCCAGATATGGAGACTCCTGGTTTGTTTGGTGATTGAGTTTTATTTGTTTGTTTGTTTCTTAAAACATTCTTGGAAATCAGTTCCTTATAGAGATTTGAGAGAAATTTTTTCCATTTCTTCACTGGCTTTATCTGGTCCAGGATGACTGTGCTCCATGAGAGTGTTGCCACAGCTATTCACGAAGTAGATGAGAATGCAAAAGCATAGTGATTACAAACTGATGATTACACTAGTGTCAAAATTAATGGCTTTAAGCCCATTGAGGGGAAAAAAAAAAAATTGCCAGTTTCTCTTAACTCACTTCCTGTTCAAAGTAACTTTCCTACCCTTCTGGCTGCTATTCACAGCTATTTATGCTAGAATCCTGCATTATTTTATGAATACAGTAGAAATTTCTGTTACATAGTTTAGGCAAGCTTGAGTGAGGTCTATGTCTTTCTCATGCTTTATTCCCAAGAACTCCATGAAAATGTGTGTGGGTGAATATCTGATGCAAGGTGCAGCATGTTGTTGCTAATTTTGCATAAATGAGAGAGGTGTTGTATTAGTCATATGTGGTGTTAGGAGCATCTAGTGTGAGTTGTGTTTAGCTGTTATGTTAGGAAAGCCCCATAATTTCTCTTTCTATAGGAATTGGCTTTAATCCTTTGCTGAAGGAAGCCTCACACACTATATCAATGGGGATGCATGTGTTTTACTCGCATCAGGCCATTTTGGAAGTGAGGGGGAAGCTCCCCCTCAGAAAGTGTGCCTACACTGGGGATATTTTGATAAATTTCCATGTATGTGACCCTCTCAGCTAGCAAATTCCTTTCCAAAATCTATTTGAAGCATTCACAATTTTCATTTTGCACTGCTACTTCTATTTCAAGTACTAATTCTGTTAATTGGTAGATATTTCATCAGCTTGGCACTTGAGAACTTTTCCATTATCTTAAATAATTAATGATTTAAACTGCCTTGAATCTTAAATTGTCCCTGCTCACCAAACCTTTGGTAGTGCTGCACTCACTTTCTTCAGGCACAATTTGGATCCAAGCTGATGGAGTAACAACAAGGAAGGCCCAGGTTTTATCCCCAAGGAACATGCTTTTCTGCTTTCAAATCCAGAAAGTGGGGCTAGAAGATACTGGGTGATGAATTGCAGAGCCATGTAACGTACCACGTATCTTGTGGCCACCAATGTAGGTCCCAGGTATTTTTTTTTAATTATTCTAAATTTATGAGCAACATTGTCGGCTGCCATTAAAAAATTTACTTTAGATAGTTTCATGTCAAATCTACTGATTTCTTGCTCCCCTTTCTGCTGGTAATCTGGACTTGCCATCAACTGCAAGGTGAGGAATGGTTAAGGAGTGGGCTGGGCCAGACACCTGGGTGAAGATGAAGGACACTTTAAGCTGAATGTTCTTTCTCTGACCTTGTCAGAGTCTGGGCTCCCTGTAATTAATGTTACAGTCCTACTGTTGATTTTCTTGTTTCTGGACAGCACTTGAAACCCTGGTGTTTCCTTTTTTCCCAAAGGGGAATTTCCCTTCCTACTGGTGTGAGAGGATGTGTGTGTTTCCAGTTCTAGCTGGGCCCGTCAGAGCCATCTTTATAATCAGAATTTGTTAATGCACAAAGTGCTATTTTTAGTTAAGTATGTCACTGTAAGTATTTAAAAGTCAGTTCTTCTCTAAGCTCTTTGTCAGTTTCTTCTTTCTTTTTTTGAACACTTTGATTTGTGATTAGGGGATACAAATTTATATCAGTGATGTTTTTCAGGCCTAGTGTAACACCCTATGTAAATAGTAACTTGTGGGGAATGCTGTGGGATGCAGGAGATTTTAACAGCATTTACTTGTAATGCTGTGCAAAATTTGCTGATTTTCCACCTTGTCTCTCTGCTGTATGCACACTGTTTTCTTTCCCAGTAAAAGCTGAATAGCAGAGCTGAAAGGAAAACTCAGCTCTAAGAGTAAAAATCCAGATTTTTGATGTGACAAGGTTAATGTTGTAAAACCTACCCTTCATCTTCCATAAGTGCGAAGAGGGACCAAATACCATTTACTCTCCTGTTTGTAAGGAATATTGTGGTAAGTGTATATTTTAAGCCTGGTGATTACCAGCTTTCCCTCTGCTTTGTCCAGTAAAGAGTATGTGGGGAAGGCAGGATGCTCTGTAAGCTGGTTTGGCTGCTGTAAAAGCAGTTTGTGAAAGTGTGCCTTAGACAGAGAAGGCACAGTAGCAAGATGAACCAACAGGGAATCCTTAGAAAATCTTCAAGCATCTGGAAATCTGCAAGAGTCAAGTAACATCCATGCAGTGACCAACAGGAGTTAATGCTTCTATTTCTGTATCTAGACTTTTTATGATCTTAAAGCCAAACTGTTTAAAGATTGTTGTGGCAAAGTTAAATGAGGAGAACCCAAGTTCACCTGAACAGCCCAGTTTTATGCTGAACTGTTTTATGCAAGACACTTAAGGAGTGCTTCAGATCTGTTTTAAGTGCTGACATCCAGTAACACATTCTACTCACCTTTGATGCACTCACCTTATTTGCTGCATTGTTGTAATCCTCAGAAATTCCGACTGAGATCAGGAGTCCAGTGTGCTTAGCACTGCAAAAATGCCTAAGCAGGAAAAACCCTGCCTCTTAGCTTACAATTTAAATAGACAAGCTGACAAAGGGTGAGAAAGAAGATGGATTGACAAAGATTAAATAATTTGCTCAGTGTCCCACAAAAGGACTAAAGCTGAAGTAGGGCTAGGACCTCAAATCCACTAGTCCAGGCTGCCTCTCACTGGTCTGCTTTGAGTTCAACGTTTGTTTTTCCTACCTGAAGTCCTCAAATGGCTGTACTCTCTTTTGGGATATGGATTGCAGCAAATATGATATTTTCATAAATACACTCAGTATCAAACTGGGGGAGAACAGCATGTAGAAGATAGAAACGTAAAAAGCTGTTGTAAAAAGATATGTATGTTAAGTGCCCAGAACTGTGAATAGGACCTTGCCTGGAATCACTCTACTTCCTGTAGCATCTTCTAGTATGTATTGTGTTTTCTGTAGATGCTCAGAAGGGATTTACACTTGCCATTTCTAGTATTGCTGCTGTGCTGAAGGGACAGTGATTCTTCAGGTTGTCTTCTGTCACCTCTTGACTTCTGTTTATTGTTACCTTGAGGCAAGAGTCTTCCTTAAGTTTCATTGTAGAGAATCTGCATCTCTTTTGAGATGAACACTTGAATTTCACACAAATACAGAAATAGAACTTTAACAAACATTCATCCCTGGGTTTGAGAGGAAAATGTTGTCCCTTCTGCTTTGGGAGTATGTTTTGTTGCTCAGATTTAGGAAAACCCTCAAAGCGATCAGAGAGGTACTTAACTATAGGTTATCCGTCTGCCTTTAACAATTTTTTACATTTCCTGGGATGCCCCTGCACTGCCTAGAAATACTTAGAGATGTAACTGTGTTACAGAAGGAAGAGAAAACTCTGTAACTAAACTTCTGTTATCTTTTACTTTAAGTTACAGTCATGTTACAAGAAGAACAAAAAGTTTTACTTGCTCAGCTAGTCACTTTAGGAAGGTGGCATAGATGGTTCTGATACAGCTGTTACAGAATGAACTAGGAGACTGATCTGGTTTTAGTAATTTCCTTGTGTATGTTTTGACTTATTAAGTTTTGATGCTTTAGCACTTACTGCCAATACCTCATGTTGGCATTATCTAGCCTGTCTTGAGTTGTAATAGTTCTTTTCATGCTCTGATCTTAATCCAGACTTCACTCTCTACTCTTTTCATACTGCCTAGCTAGCTCTTCTTCTCCCTGTTATTGTAGTAGCCAGTAATAATGTGCTTTCTGTGTTTTCTACAATACACAATTCCATGTTAATACACCAACAGTGTTTTAAATTTAGATTGTACTCTAATTAAATTCTGATCTGCAGAGGGTTCTGTTTCCTCCTGTGTCAGTGTTAATTGTGCCTCTAATCTAAGAGGGTGATTGTTTCCTGTATGGCTTGCTTGACTTTCCTTTCATATGGAACCTTTTGCTTCTCTCTTAACACTTTCTTCCCCTTGTTTCTGTAACTCGTTGGGAATCCGTATGAACTTCAAATGAGACTGTCTTTCTTAGGGATCAGTTTCCTTGCAGTATCTGTATAGCCTTTTTTTGTCTGCTGCAACTTACAGGATGCATTAAAAATTAAAACTGAAGTTTTGGAACAGTTTCTCAGCTGGTGTGAATTTCCACTTCTCCCATTTAAAAATTCCTTGTTGTGACTGGGCACAAGGATTCCTCTGGCTTGTTATTGGTCTAAGCTCTATATTCATGCACTGGTAGTACATCCTATTTTAGCTCTAGCTTGAGGAAAAGCCTGTGGAGAAGCTAAATTGTCCTGAAAGAAGATGGGAGGAATCACAGGTTTGTAACCAGGTAATGGCAAGTCCTGTATTTGTGCCTCCATGAAGTGGAAAATTCATGAGCCAAATGCTGAACAGATCAGTGTTCAGAGGCTGTTTGTACAGGAATTAAAGATCAGATGATGCAGAAGCTTTGCTAGTTTGAGTCTGTGCAGTGGCTGCATGATTCTGGACTGTATGGTGTGATTAGGAAAGTGGTTCTGGGTATGAAATGAACATGGGCACTTCTGCTCTCAAAGACATGCCAGTCTGTATGTGTGCTTGAGCTCTGATATGAGGATAGCAGGGACAAAGGCAGTATTCATGGTGAAAGCTGTGAAGGCTCAGTAAGTGTGTGAAATGAGGAGGTACATCTCTTAGCCTGTACCAAGTTCAAGGGCTGCTCCAGAGGTGGGCCATGGTAGTGTGCCTGAGTCCAGAGCTGCATAGCTGAGCTCATGCCATCATGGTTTTGGCTGCGACACGCTGTCCTACACTACTCTGTGAGCAGAGAAATAGCCTAGACAGTACCAAAGGAGAAGGGCAGATGGAAAATATATGCGGAGACAGCAGGGGAGGGGGTAGCTGAAAGACCTGCCAGGCTCAGCTTGGACAGGATGACACTAAATGTGTAGTGAAAGAGCAGAGAAATGCATGCTGAGCCTGGTTTACTGGAGAGCGTAGTTTGGTTTGAAGGTGTCTGAAGAAGACTGAAGATGCCTTTGAACAAGAATAGAGTTCAAGAAGGATGGGTACTGTTTGAGCATTGCTCCCTATTTGTTCTCCCATTATGTGAGAGCACAAGGTGTTCTAGCTGTTGAGTGCCTCTTCATCTTTTTCACCTCTTCTCTATATCTGAGCATGGGTGCACCTTGCATCTCCAGTCAGCCCCAATTTCTGTGTGAGGGTGCCTTCCTCCTCCCCATGCTATGCACAGAGTTTTCCTTGTCTGTAGCCCTTGGGGATGCCACTCCCATTGTGCCCGGCTCCTTACCCTCTGATTCTAGTTGCAAGCACACCTCTGCGTCCTCCAGATGTGAACACACAGGGATTTTCTGTCTACCTCTTCAATGTGGCTGGGGAAGCTATACAGTTTTCTGAGGTGGGAGAGCACATCAGAGGCACCCCCTTGCATCCCACATCTTGTGCATACATACTCCTCTCTCTTCTCGTCTCCTTATACCATTGTGTGGGAAACCTGTGTTCTGACTTGGATGTTTGAATGGATGGGGGTCTTCAACCCTGCCCTTTCCCTGATGCATAGTCATGTTCTTTAATAGTGACTTCTCTCTGCACCTTCTTGCGTGTCTGTGCATTTCTGCTGCTGCTTACACCTGTCCTTAGGGGAGCATTATTGGCAGGGGGGCCCTTGCTGGCACACTAATGTGTGAATAGTTTTCTGTGCTTTTCTTCTCATCTCCTTTCTTCCCTTCTCTTTCCCTCTCTCAATGGTGTGTCCAGAAAAGGAAGTCGAGCTCCAGTGTGCATTTGATGGTGAGCACCTCCCGTAAGCTGCCTGCGATTCGTGCGTCCGCCATTCTCATGCCATGCACGCTCGGCTTGTGCTCATCACCCTACATAGCATGTCTGTGCAGGGGGGAGGGGGGTGGGGGTCATTGTGCACTGAAAGGTCCGTGTCCTCACTAAAAGGGCCCTGTCATTGTCTGGCCACTGGCCAGTTGTACAGTTCCCATTTTGTGCAAAAAATCCAACTGCTAGCAATGCAGTTTGATCTTGCCTGCTCTGGGTGTGAAACAAAAAAAGGCAGTGGTTCTCCTGGGCTCAGCAGAGCAGGTGCGTGCCTTGCCTGGACATGGGGCTTTGTCGTTCTGTTGCAGAGGTGCCAAAAAGAGGAGCAGGTGCTTTGCCTGATGTTGGTGCTGTCATCCTTGGTGGGAGCCTTGCAGTGTAGAACAAACTGGGAGTCGCTCCAAATGTGGCAGAGATTGATGGGGCTCCAGTGTTCAGATGAAATGTGTGGGCACAGCACTGCTGGGCAGCTCAGAGCTGCCAGTCACTTCTTTTTTTAGCATACTTACTGAGAGCCTTTATAATCCAAAACTACTTTTTGTCCTGATCTCGTTTGTGTGTCCCGGCATGACCAAATACCCAGTAATTGCCTCCCCTGTCCTGTTCATTTCCTTTTTTTCATCCATCCAGATATTTGATATCCATAGAATTTATCAGAAAAGTAGTCAAATCCACTCTTAAGGGAGCAAAGGGAAAATTGGCCAGTGCCATATTGTAAGGAGTCATACATGGCCCATTAGATGATGCTTTTGTCTCTGGCACTGATATATGAACAGTAACTAAAGTACAAAAATTAGTTATTGCATTATCTCCTTCACACAGAAAAAGAACAGAAAATATTTCTCCCCTATTGCAGGTAGGAACAGGAGTGTTATAGTATTGAGAAAGCAAAATAATTTGTTTCTACATTATTATCTGGAAGATATTTCTCCTCTTCCTCCTTCAGTGATAGCGTAGAACTATGTAGATGCAAAAAGTAGTGCTTGAAAAATGTGATGTGAGGAACTGACTTTTCACAGACCCGCCTTTATGAAAATCCAGGGCGGGAGTCAGTTGTGCCTTTCTTGCCCTCCTTTTCTGCCCACTGCCAGCAAAACTTAAACTCCCTCTGCGTGTTGTTTTAAAGCAGCTAGAATATGTAAACTGCATAGGTGTCAGCCTCAGAAAACATGGAATCTGTGAAGGTGGCTAAACAACCAGAGACAGCCCATGTGTTGGTACTTACTTTCTTTTAGTTGGCTAGAAATGTGTGTCCCTAGCGATATGATCACTGGTCTGTTTTCTTTTTCTTGCACCCTCTGTGTTGTTTGTGCCTGTCTATCTGTCTCTTGTCTAGCTCAGGAAGCGCTGCCAACTGCTGAGCCAAAACTAATTATGTTACATAGATTTTTAAGAAGGGCCTGGCACCTTTTGGGGTGAATTGGTCTCTTTTAACTTGAGCTGTACCATTGTGAATTGGCAAGGATTATAGCCTGCCCAGTGATTGTGATGTTGGCTGGCAGTAGGAGGGGAAGGAGGGGTAAGAGTTGGCTGGGCCGCTTGGGGCTCTGGGAAGGGCAGGCCAGTCTTTTCCAGAAAAGGGCAGTTGGTTAAGTGGCCACAAGATACAAGTGTGTGTGGGAAGCTCGATAGGTCAGATACCTCCATCTGAGAAAGAGCTGTGAAAAATACTTAGGCTGAGTCTTCTGCTTCTTACTTCCTTGTGACTCTGTCCTGGAGTAAATTCTACGTGATTCTGGACTAGCAGACATGATAGTTGATCTTCTTCAGCCCACTGGCTGGGGAAGAGTATGATGGATGAACTGGGTGTTCAGTGCAGCCTGGAGGGTAGACTGTGTGCTTTGGGTCTGTGGGGATTTGCAATTTGTAAGGTGATGTCTCACACCTAACAAGCTACTGTTGACTTTTTTTTTCAGAATAGTGGCTTCCTGGATGTTGGGATTTTTTTTCCCATTTGGCCTCAGTTATAAAGCCTTCCAAAAAATCAGAAGTATTTTTGTATAGCTTCTTTCACATTAACTTTACCTTCCTATTCCAGTGGACTAAGAAAAATGGGCTATGCCCTTCTCACTGGAAGAGGTTTGGAATATAGATCTCTGCATTGGGATCACCGTTTCTGAAGTACGGGAACCTCAGTACTGTGTGGAGGTGTGGACACAGGCATTGCCAGAAGTTTTGTTGTGTTTATGCCACAAAATAGATTTGAATTCATTTTTTTTCAGGTTGATCTGTTCCTTTCTTACATCCATAGTGGCCTGTCATCTCTTCTGCCATTAGGCTGGAAATACATGCACAAAGCAAAGCTCTTGGAAGGCAAAATTCTTAGGACAATGCAGGGATGTATAGGAACAGGCAGTAAACAGTAATTTGTGAAGTGTTTCTCCTTTCTTAGCTTTGGAGATGATTATGTCATATGTTCCTTCCTCCTCCCCTCCCCTGGACTTTTAAAGAATTCATACCCACCTTTCTCTTCTACTTCTTCCCCTTTTAACCTACCCCATCTTCCTCTTCTGTTTCTCCTCTGTCCCTCTCCAAAAGGGATAGCTAAGCCAAGGCATGCTGCTTGTGAAGAAAAACTGAAGTATTAGTAGCTCTGTGCGTGCGAAGTCTCAACCTCATAGGATCTGTCTCTAGTTGACATTATTAAACCTTTGGCAGACATTTTCCAGCTCAGCATTTGCCTTCTGCATTCTTTGTGGTGGTTACTGGGTGATGAAGTCCTGATGTTTTGCAGTATTAGTTTGCACTCCCCAAGAATGGTGGGATGGAGAGCAGCTGTAATAAGGTCATGCCGCTGTGAGCTCCCATCTAGTACCCTTGATCTGTAAACCGAGGAGTTTGAGTGAGACTCCTGTGGCGCTGATTTTGGCATTGTTGCTGGTGTCTAGCAGCAAGAGAGCTATATGCCTGGTATGGGGGTTACACGGCAGTGTAACTGTAGGCCTAATTCTCCAACAACTGACTGGATTTGTGAGCTAGAAACTATATACTAGTGGACGCAAGTCTGGCTTCCTACATAGACCTTGCTCATTTCCTGTTGTAACTGACACACATGACTCAATGGGATGCCTCTTTGCAGCAAGTTGGTGACTGCCTCACTGCTGTGCTGTGTGAGTGCAGGAACTGGAGATTTTATTCTTCTACCACGCCTACAACAGTGACTAAAGAGGGGAAAGATGAAAAACTACTGGGCACCATCCAGAGGACTTGGGGAATTACATATTTCTATCCTGAAGTCTCTTTGTTCAGGTCACAACAGGGACACAACACACCATACCGCATCCTTTTCTCTACCTTTTCTAGGGCTGACCACACTTTCTTGCATCACTAGATTCCCTGGGACCATCAGCATCATCATATACCTAGGATTGTTTCTGAACACTTTGGAACTCCTCAGACATGACTCCCATTTATGCCCTGTTTGAGACTGCACCATGACTTTTCTGTGTCTCTCACTTCTGTAGTCTCTCTTGGGACTGCTGCCATCTCTCATTCACCAAATACTTTTGTTGGTGCTCATTGCAGGATTCTTCCCATCCCTTTGGGCTGATGCCTTTTTCCCTTCTATTTCCCTTCCTTATAGCTCTAGCAGTCCACACACATTGGGGTTTTGGTGCATCCCTTACACATCTGTTGCCTCTGAGGGAAAGATGATGTCCAGCGACCCAGGCAGTACTCCTTCATCCTCCCTTTTCTTGGTGATTGAGCCTGTGGGGAAGGGAGGGTCTGAGGAGATGGTTGGGGTTGAAGCAATACTGTAATTTTCTTGCTGCCTCTGCTGTCCAGCAGGGGAACTAAAACCATGTTTTTCTGTCTCAGCCACAGAGCAACAACAAAACCAGTATAGTAAGCACTGCAAAAGAAACACCCCCAGTGCAGACGTCCATGGTATCTTCCCCAACCACTATTTTTTTTTTCATGTTTGGTTTAATTTTGATTCTGTCCACTCCCCTTCTCTCCTTCCCCCTCCCCATCCTGAGTGCTGCTTGTGCTGCTCTGTTTCAGCTTGTGTTTTGGCTTCGTTCTGTCTGTGACCCTGTGCTGCAGTGGGGCCTGATCACAGCCTCACAGGCTTTGGGGTGGGGGTGCTGAGCAGATCTGTGGTTGGGTGTGGGGATTGCAGCTTGCCTGGACTTCCCTGTGTGCCATCCCTGTATAGTTCTGTGTGTCCTGTTCAAGTGTTCCTACTGGCTTTGGAGAGCCTAGCTTGGAAGAAGAGAGTGGCAAGCTCCATTCATTCTCCAACACTCAGGAAATGGAGGATGGACTTCAGGACACCACAGAAGAAAGGGCAGGCAAAGGGTTTTTAGAGAAATCCTTTGATTGCCCATTTGGTCTGCTCAGTTGTGTAGTTGGTTCTCCACAGCTCACTGACTTGCTGGGCTAGCATTTTCTGTTTGGGCTCTGTGCAGCAGGCTTCATAGGGTACCCTGTGCCTAGTATGTTTAATGGCACAGCTCGGTGTGGTCTGCCTCAATATATTTGAAGATCAGGCAGCAGTGCAATGGATGACAGATGGGTGAGTGTGCATCACTGCACCATCACAGTCCTGGTGCCCTCACTGAGCCACCCTGCAGGAGTGACAGCAGTGGGAGGAGATGGTGCAGGATCCTGAAGTCTTGTTCTGATAATGAAGGGATGAGTGCAGGAGCTAGTTAGCACTTGTAGGCCTGGTAGCTGCTCTTCGTTGTGTGTCTCTGGAAAGCTGGATTTGGCTTTTGGGGGTGGGGGGTTGGAATTCGATGTTTTTGTTGTAGGATGAAGCGTTCTTGGGACACTTCATAATTTTCTGCTTTCCCTTCACTGGCTTTGTTCATGATGGTTTTGATACTGAGAGAGTCTTTCTAAATTATTAATTATTGTTGTTATTATTGAAATTGGATCTTATTTTAGAGACTTTTAGAAAAATGTGCCTTTTGTCACAGCCCAGTTCCCTTAGCAACTCTTCTCTGAGAGGCATTGAGGTAGTCTGGCTTATCCCCTTTTGATTATGGAAATTATGAATGTCCCTTTTTTAAGGTAAAATACCTGTCAAACTTTAAAAAAAACTTGGAGACAAAGGCCCCAGCCCAGTATTATCCTTTCCTCCCCCTCTTCCTCTTATGAAGCATTTTCCAGTGAGGATGCTGCTGAGGAGTCATTACTTCATGAACAGCTGCAAAGGGTGCAGACTGGCTGCTCGGTTGCTGTCTGGTGTTTGTGCCAGTCTGGTTCACTGGAAGCAAATTGGGAATTAGGGGCAATTGCAGGGAAGCTGGGGGCTTTGTCTCCTTGCAACTGTAGCTTTTAGTGCAGTCTCCCTCTTCAGGAAACCTGTGTGCAAGAAGTGTGTGCGCCCGCACGCAAGCACACGTGTGTTGTTTGGAGTTTGTAGTTTGATTATTTTTTTTTAATGTCAGTCACCTTTTCTCGACTTGCTGGGGAGCAAAAAGAAATGAGAGAATGCGTTGCAACTGGAGTTTAATGATTCTTCCATCCTTTCCTAGGAGCCTCAAACAACTGTTGTCCATAATGCTACAGATGGCATAAAGGTAAGGGATGAGAGTGTTGCCAGAGAAACCTCCACTTCTCTCTTGTTGTTCTTGTCTTCGTGTGTCTTACTTTAGTTTTTACCTTTCTATGCTCCTGAATGCTGCCGGCAGTAGACTGGAAGGGTTGTGTTGTATGGCTGTGGATCTCTGGAAGAAACTGAGTAGGGACAACTGTTCAAATATTATCATCAATCGCAACTCTTTCATATGTAGGGTCAAAGGGAAGATACAGGCACTTATGTACTTTTTTTTTTCTTTTGAAAATGGAGACCTGTTCCTCTGAGAAAGTCTAGGAGCCCTTCTTTAGCTTCTTGTGGTTATTCTTCTTCCAAACAGAAGCAACTCCCATTTGATCTCATTTGTTAGGGTTTGGTAACCTCTATCCTTGTAAAAGTTCTGGGTGGACAGCTTGAACAGTTAGAACATGCAAAAGCTGAGCAGAGCTGCTGTTAAGATTTTTGCTTAATATTTGGCCTGCTTTTGTCCAACTTGTCCTGGTATCATCCTCTCCCTGCTGTCCCTGCCCATGGTTTTGCGCTTTTTCCCATCTTTCTTCACAAACCAACCAAACTATTTACTCATGCTTCTGACTGCTGATGCCTGGTAATGCTCTGTTCTGCTGTGCAGGGTTCCACAGAGAGCTGTAACACCACAACTGAAGATGAGGATCTGAAAGGTAGGTGTTTTGCCTATTATTTCTAATACAGTAAAGTGCAGAAGAGGATCTTGGAGATTCGATCATGAATTTGATCATGAGCTTGAACTAGCTTCCAGATTTGTGTCTGACTCAGTTCATAAATTCACCATGACATGGTCATTCCTGTCACAATGAGACCATGCATTGAGGAACCAGCTGACTTGGCCTCTGTGGTATATAAACACTGTTTGCCCTGAGCTAATTTGTTTTTGTCTCAGAATTGGAATTATTTTCCTACAAATGTCATAATCTGATCATCTCCGGTCCATTTCTAGGTGTGGAAAATCTCTACCAGTCCCTTGAGGTGTGGAGTCTGGTTGTGGTTTTGTCCTTCCCTGTAGATTACAGGGAGTTGAAATGTCTCTGTTACTGCTCAGTCTCCCTTCTCAGGCCTTTCTGGGAATCTCTTTAATGACACACACGTGCTTCCCACTATTTTTTTTCTTTTTGGATCTGTTTTTGTTTCTAAGCTGAAGATCATTCTCAGCCTGTCATCTCTGAATGGAAATGTTTTTTCATGTCCTTGACTGAGAAGTCAGTAGAGGGAGAGGCTGAGAAGAGATTTCACACCTTTCAGTGACCATATCATAAGTATTCTGTGCTCTGTAAAACTCTTTAGAGGAAGGAGCTCCAAGTCCCATATCTGGTCATGTTGTTTGAGCAGCTGTCTTTTTCCTGAACTCCCTAAAGAAGGGTGAGCAGATATTTTCCTGAATGAGCAGGTGAATGCAGTTTGCATTCTGAGGCAAATGCATTAATAATTTGCGTTTTGAGGCAGACGTATTCCTATTCTCTTTGTAGTCAGTCTGAGTTACGTATCCAGGGAAAAATCAATGCTGACCTTGTGGTGTAGCAGCAATGTCACCTCTGTCAGCTGGGCTAGTTCCTGATGCTTATCAGAAGCTGCTGACTTCTCTTCTGAGGAGTCACAGGGAGCACAAACGCATGCCAGTGAGTGAATGAGCCCTGCAATACAGATTGTTTCAGTTAAGACCTGACGTCATTACAGGACAATATTCTAGCTCCTACCTTTTTGCCAGAGTAATCTGTGGTTTAAGAACTTCACTTTGAGGGAAGGGAACTGGATGGTTTTGGTAGTGTGGTAATGAAATTGATTTATCTAATCCTCACTGGATATCTGTTCAGAACAGATATTGGTCCAGAACCTTGTCTCCTTCAGCAGTTTTTGTTCAGGAGAGGTCCCAGACTTGAACCATTTGAGCCAACGGGTCCTGTAAATCAGAAACATGAAAGCTTTGAGGAGAAGAAGGCTAGGACTGGAACAGAAGGTTGGGAGGAAGGAGGGCAACTGACCAGGATGAGATCTATGAAGAATTGTATAGGACTAAATTGCTACAGATCAAAACTGAGGTGGATTTTTTTTGGCAGAGGTTAGAAAATTTTGCTATGACTTTAATAGAAGGGAGTGTTTGAATGGTGGCTGGGAGGGAAGGAGCTTGCACAAGTAAAGGTTTGTGCTATGGCCAGCTCTGGTAATTTTAGTACTTCAGTTTTAAGTGTAGCAGTGTAGCACTAGTGTTCCTTTTCAACTCCTGCCCCTCCATCTTTTAAGCTAAGCAAGCACTCAAGCAAAACTAAACAGAGCAAAACGTTGGGGAATGTTGGAGTTCTCGGTGTTCTGTGTAGCCATAACTCTGAGAAAGTGAAGTTCTTGTGCAACTCCTCTACCAACTTCTTATTTTCAATAGACAACAGGTTACACAGGTCTGTTCTGCTGTGGTGTAGCAGACATCGTCTTGATCCAGCAGTGACAGTTACCTCAGGGATGTGTTTCCACTGTGTTGGGGCTAAAGGCAGCACACCCCACCCGCACACCACCCCCATACCTCTGTGTCATTCTAAATTGCACAGCAGGTCCATGTTGTAGAGCTGTCTACTTGGCTTTGCCCTGGAGGATACTCCTGCATGTTTTGTGCCCAGCATTGTAGTTTCTTTAATGTTCTCCTATTTCCTTTCTCTTTTTTTATTTACTGAACTTGCGTGTTTTGTTTGTGTTTGTGTTTTAATTCCCTGCCATGCTAGCTCCCCCTCTCTCCACCGGGGACGGCAGCTCAGTGCTTGAAGGACGGAGGCACAGTGAGAGCAAAACACAGACTGAGTCCATGCAGTCCCAGCTTTCTCTCTGTTTCTCAGCCAGTAAGTCCAGGGGTGCAGTGCTTCACGGCATCTTTTTCCCACCCCTCCCTCCACCTTTCCCATTTCTCCTTCCCCAAGATTTTTCCTTTCCTCAACTTCCTTCCAGAACGTTGATTTTTCATTTCCAGTATTCCAGAATAAAAAGAAATCATCTCCCTTCCTGCAAAATACTCCCCTTTGCAAACTGAAAATTTCCAAACCTTTCCTTCCCTTTTTGAAAAACAAAACAAACAGAGCCTCATCCAAGCTAATTTCATTCCCGTGCTTTCATCTGGGAACGACCTGGAGTTCTCTGCAGAGACACTGCCTTTTGGGGTTTCCTCAGGCAAGTCACTGCATTTCTTAATTTTCCTTGTGGTAAATGGGGTCAGTGGTGCAGGTCTGCTTACGGAGGGGATGCATTGGGCTGAATTCAGTCTCGCTTCTCAAGAGCTTCTGAGTGTCCCAGACATGGATGGTGCTCAGGAAGTACAGAAGGAACAAAAGTCAGTTTTTACAGACTGCTTCAAGGATGCTTTGGAAGGGAGGCTGTGGCTGCTGGAAGACCCCATAGTATTTCTGAATCCATTGTCAGATGCTCTAAGTGAAAATCCTCAGATAACGTTCACTCTGCGGGAAATTTCTCTGTTGTGATCTTTACCTTGCATGTCTGAATTGCTAGTGAAGTTAGCTGAACCATGGTTGGTTTGGCAGTTGCAGTACTGTCTGCTTGATCACTCCTGAATTGGCTGCCTCCTTAGAGGAGCCTATGGCTGAAAACCCCTGAAAATTGCATATCAAAAAAGCTAGTAGTTTGGAGAAAATCTAGGTGGGATTCCCAGCCTTTCCCCCACACAGACATACTGTATTAGGCGCCTGACTATTTAAAGCTATAATGGCGGGATCCTTAATGTGAGTTGGGAAAGTCTGGAGTATTTGATTCTGTTCAGGTCAGTCTGGGAAGGAAGGAACAGGCATGCCCTCTTCTGTCTCCTTCTGTCTTCCTTCCCTGGTTTCCTACACAGGGCACCAGTATCTCATATGATGCAGCAGTTGGAGCCTCTCTGTTACTTATTTTTGAAGTAGCTCTAAGGATGTCAAACTGCAGGTTCGTGATGTGCAATGGGAAAGGTGTTTTGCCCAGCCAGAATGGAAGGGAAATGATCTCTTCTGAAGTCCTTTTTTGTTGTGAACTGTCCATGACTGCTTTCTTATTAACTCCTTCCTCTTGCTCATAGCAAGGCCCTGCTTGGTACACTGAGGAGTGCCAAATCACTTCTTTGCCAAGATGGGCAACATTCTCCCACTCCGCTCCCCTCCGAGTTGAGATTTGCAGTGATTTGGATGCCCTGCTTTCTTTCCCTTTCTCTCACATCTCATACTTGCCCTCGTGCTGCTCTGTCACTACTCTGACCAGTGTTTTAGGTCACCCTCAAACTACCTCCAGCAGCATTAGTGCAATTCCTACTGTGCTCTGAGGGGTCTTCTGCACCGGTGCCAGGGTGGTCCCCTCTGAGCAGTGTCCAGCCCAGTTGATGTGTGACAGAGGCAGGAGAGCAGGTAGAAGTTCCTGGGATGTGGATGTCTCTGTTTGCCGACTGGGGTTGGGGCTGTGTGTGTTTGTACTTCTTTGGTTTTTATTTTGCTTTCTGTTTTTTTGTTTGTTTATTATTTTAATGCTTACATTTGTTTTGCAGCTACACAATCTTGTGAAGAGAAGCTTCTTGCCTGGGACAGCCCAGGGCAGACATTGGAGTTAGAGCGTGCTCGGTCGGAGCCTTTGCTAACTCCAGTAGTTCCCTTTGTACTTAACCATGCACCGTGTAAGTTAGCAGCGGGGTAGCAGTAGTGGAGTAGTGCAACTCGTACTAGTCACCGTACGTGTAAAGCTCCCCCGCTTCTTCTCTCCACCTCTGTGTCCCTCGCCCCGCGTCCGTCCGAGAGGTGATGGAGC
>VYZX01002482.1:502624-515451 GCA_013401335.1 Brachypteracias leptosomus | reverse complement strand
AGTACTGAATCTTTAACAGTTCACGTTTTGTTCATGTGACTTTTCCCCCACTGTCTTCACGTCAACAAGTCAGCATTAACGTTGCCATCTTTCTGGGCTAACATATTCTGCAAGAGAACCCAGTGATTGCTCATATGGTTTGTGTCCTGCACAGACTCTTTAGTTCATTACACCTTCCCCAGGAGATGAGCAAGTACTGTATCATCACATGCACTTCTACTTTTTACTTTGCTGCTTTCCTTTTCCAGATTTTTGTCTTTGAATTTCTGCAAAGACTTCCTCTCTGGTCAAAACTATTCACTTCATTTTTTGCCGTCATAACTGTGTTTTTGTTTCTCTCCTCACTTCTTCCTGTGTTCTTTCCTACTTCTTTCACATCTCCTTTTTACCACTTGGACAAATATCTAGAAGAGACTTGTAGTGTTTTCCATCTTTTTTTCCTATTTCCTTTTGTAATTTGCCAACCCCCCTGCACATCTCTCATTACAAGCTCATTTTCTGTCCCTATTTGATGAGACATTTCATCTTGAATAGATAACCCTTTCCTTTTGTTTATAATTAGCTCTTCTGCTTTTTTGGTTTGGCATAGTACATTGACAAAAATTTTTCTTTGTCATCCATCTATTGCATCATCACGTAATGACACACTTACCTAGCATATATGCACATAGCTATCTGAAAAATTGTAAGAGATGTGAGTAGCTGAATTTGCTGACTGCCTGTTTTTGTTAGCTGTTCCCTTTTGGGAATATTTTGAATTTAATCTTTCTCCCCATATTGCCTTTACATATTTATATTTTTGACAGTTATGAAAAATCTACTTTCAAAATAGTCTTTTTCTTATGGGCTGACACATTTTGACAGTGCACTGTGACAAAAAGAGTTGGACTTGTGGAAAATAAGTTTTTAGCAGTCTAATCAGAAAGATGTAAATCAGCCCTGAGAAGGGTGCATTTTATGTTTAAATTGATTCTGGTATTTTCCAAAAACAATATTAAAAAAAGAAGAAGAAGAGGGGAAAAAAGACAGCATTGTAGCAAGTGAGACACAAAGTTGTCCACACACTTCTGGAAGTCAAGATAAATCATCTTACACTTGTATGAAATGCAAACAAACCTTATCCTAAGCATCAGCTGGCATCCCAGTCTGTCACTTGTGATTCAGCTTGGCTTTGAAATTCACTTCAGATTGTCTGCAGCCTGCACTCCTACCTCCCACTCGAGTGATGGACAGCAGCGTTTACATTAAACTACCAAGCAGCATAGAAAATAGATGCAGAAATATTTTTCTATGCTATGTTAATCATGGGTTTGTCTCACTAGGGTTTACATAACCAAAACAAAAGCAAGAATATTTACCTTTTAGGGGTATTCAAAATATGTCTGACATCCAGAAAGTAATACCTGTGATGCTATGTGCTGAAGCTTGTGGCTGTTTCATGGATGTCAGTGAATTCATACCAATGTTGAAGTATCTTCCAGTAATTTTGTTTCATAGCTTTTGAGCTGTATTTCTGGAAATTGAGAATCTGGTGGAAAGTGGCATATTAAGTGGAAGAGATATATCAGCTTCTGTGGTTATGAGCTGAAGTTTGCTTTTTTAAACATACACTTACTTGCTTTGCCAATCACGTTTGTTCAGAAAATGTTTAGCGACCTGAGTTTCTTTCATTTGTGCCTAAATAGCTTCAGATTTCAGCAAAACAATTTTTCATCCTTCATAGGACACACAGTGACAGAAATTAAACAAATTATGCGTTAGAAAGATTTGTAGCGAGTGTATTTTCACTGCATTGAGTTGAAAATGACTCTTCAATGCTAACAGCTCTGGATTAAAGAAGATATGTTTTTCTTCTTTTTAGCAAGTTCCTCAGCTCTAATTCACAAGGTTCACAGGATACGTGCTTGCTGGTAACTGCAACGACTTCAGTGTGCAGATTGATAGGAGAGGACACAAATGATTTGTGTGTGCCTTCCAAACACTGATTTATACACTTCAGTCTTCTCATTAGCACCAGGCAACATGCTGCCTGCTCCCAGCTTCTGAGTTGTTGAGACATGGCTCTGCCTTCTTTCCCTCTGTCCCACTGTTCAGAAAGGGTAGTGTCAACCCCCTCCTGTCAAGAAAGGTTATTTTTGCTAATTCTGTTGGGATGCTACTTTTTAAAAAAAACTATGAATTTATTTTAAACAAGCTGTCACTTAAACAGAAGAGATGATACAAGCACACAAATGTAAATCAAGTTAGCCTGTATTCTGTTTTCTGCATGTATTGCTGTGTTGGAAAAAAAATCATTACATTCATTTCCCTTGAGACTGTGACTCTCGTCTTCATGCTACCAGGGAGACTTCTTCAGATTGACATGAATGATTTTGGATAGCGATGATAGACAAAGGTTTTGTTAAGCATGAAGAGTAGTGTGACTTGGGAAGATCTAAAGAGTGAAACATTAAAACAGAAGAAATTATTTGGAGGAAACACATTGAATTTTAAATCACTAGAGGTCATTTAAAAGTTTCTATTTTCAAAACATTGAGGAAGCACATCTATCATAAAATCTTGAAAAAGTTTAAGTGATTTGACAATCTCTGAGTTGTTTGAATATTATATGTACATTGTTGAATTCACAGATCTGTATTCCACTGCTTTATATGTGCCATGGTAGTTTATTCACTTTCGGGGAGCTCAGATTAAACCTGTGATCTCAGTCTGGCTGAATACTGAGGAAGGTGATAGTAGTAGGTGATACTGATATGAGCAGTTGGGTTTGGCTTTACTGCATCAGATTCTTTCTATTTTCAAAAATTTACAGACATGTTGATGTCTAGCTGGAATGCATGTATTCCTAATCTGTGTTGTCTAACCTACTAATCATTTGAGTAAAAAGTTTATATTCCTAAACATCAAAGCAAAATGTTTGACTGGTTAAAAAAATAATCCATTTATTTGCACTTTTTGCTATATTCATTTAGTATGCATCTGATTTTCAAGTGGAAAAGGAGTTTTGAATATTGGTTCACATACAAGAAGTACAGTAAAAACTCAAGAAGGTTCTTGGAAGCTCTCTCTGGTTGGGCACCCTCTTTGACCTCAGTGTAGCGCAAGAAACTGGAATTAATACCCATGCTTGTTGCCTGCTTAGACATTCATGAATGATGTGAGTCTAAGCCACTCAGTGTGTTTCAGAAAGCTTTTTTCCTGGAGGCTTCCAGTCATCTAGCTTCCTCCTTTGAGTCATTCTTCTTTCAGTTTTTCTACTGGAAAAGAGGTTGGATGCCACGGGACGTGCAAAGTGAACAGAAATCTGTTGGAGCTGGAAACCAAGGTTGTGCACCTAGCTGTAAAGATGCTTTATGACATATAACCTTACCTAAGTGAGGACAAGAAGTAATCAGATAAACTTCTAGGAAGGGAAATTATAGTTAAGGTACAAGGAAAAACATTTTAATGATAAGAACAATTAAGCGATAAAACAGCATAATTGTAGATGGTGTGGACTTGTGTTATAAGAAGGTTTTATTAACCTCTGCAGTGAGAGATTGATCATGTTACTTCAGTGCTGGGAGATAAAGTAGACGACTTTGTAAAGGAGGTGGTCTTCTTGCACCTGGCACTGAAATCTTGGAAAAGTATAAATGATTTGATGCCATCTGAGTTGCTTGAATATTACATATGCATTGTTGAATTCACCGATCTGTGTTCCACTGCTTTATATGCATGTGGTGGGTTTACCTTGCCTGGGTGCCCGCTGCCCAGCCCTAGTCCCTCTATCACTCCCTCCCCCCCCAAACCTCCATCAACAAGGCAAGCAGGGAGAGAGTAAGATGGAAAAGAAGAACCCGTGGGTTATGATAAGAAGCAGTTTTAATAAACAGCAGAGAAAGCAAGGTCGCGCGCACGCGAAGCAAAAGCAGCAAAGCCGTTACTGTCTACTTCCCATCTGCAGGCGGTGTCGGGCCTGTCCCGGGAAGCAGGGCTCCAGAACGCGGAGCAGTTGCTCAGAGGACAAATGTCTTCCCCCGGAATGCCCCCATCCTCCTTCCTTTATGATGTCATGTGGTATGGAATATCCTATTGGTCAGCTCGGGTCGGCTGTCCGGGTTGTATCCCCTCCCAGATCTTGCCCCCCTGTACCTTTGGTGCTGTGTGAGCCCTACTAGTCATAACATGGGTGTGTGTTATCAACAGCCTCTGGACTGCAGCATGAGGGCTGTATGGGGAAAATCAGCTCAGCCAGACCCACTACAATGCACCATGGTAGTTTACTCACTTTTGGAGAACTCAGATTAAATTCCTAATTTCTGATCAGCAAACTTTGTACTAAAATGAGAAGAACATGTTTGGCCACGGTGAGGGAGACCTGGCAGGAGCACAGGAGAGAGGATGTTCTTGGCCGTTTCTAATTCTGGCTGTGCAAGTTCTGCTGTCCACTGAAAGGGCCCTGACTGCAAGATCTGGAGTTGCTAACTAGTTACTATAATGGACTTACACAAGCATAAGATAGCACTGTTGTACAAACTTCAAAGTATAACTCAAAACTTGTACAGTAAAATCTTGAAAGCCTACTAGACAGACATAAAAAATCAAAATGGTGCTGCCTGTATGAGTTGCTGTTGTGGAAATGAAATAGTTGCTTCTCTTTTAATACTGTAAAAATATTAAAATAGGATATAGCTAACATAAAATAGCAAAGTGCAAGGAGATAATAGAGCAATATAAATTAAATAGCATAAAAATGCCTTTTTTTTTTTTTTTTTTTTGTCAATTCAGAGCAGGAAAAGGTTAACATTTTTTTCCTTTCTGACTGCAGACTGTATGCAAGTACCAGAATCAGAAGTGCTTCAGGGAGTACAAAAAACAAACTTTATTCAGTGTGGCTGGTTAAAAAGGAAAATCTGAGTAGTCACAATTTTGGTTTGTTATTTCTTTTAAACTGTGTCTCTAAGCCATCTCATGACCGCAGTATTATGCTTTGGTTTTGAAGCAGGAGCTTGGATTAATTCAGTTTTGGTGTTGTCAGATTTAGTGCTAGTGTAAGGAATTTTAGTATCGTGTCGAGGAAAGCGGCCTCTGACTTCGGTTTATGCAGTAGGTCTAACATAACCTATCTGATGTTTTAAATGGCCATTTGTAATCAGTTGTGGTGTCATTCAGCAAATCAATAAAAATTTTCATTAATTGAGTTTAAATGTCCAATGGGCATGAATATTCTTGCTGTTGCTGTCACTGAGTAGAAGGGTTTGCCTGCCTGCACTCAATCTTACCTTTCGCACACATTCTCACAGTACATTTGCAAAACAAACAAAAAAGTATTTCCTTTATAATACTTTTATTTTTATATTTTATCTCTGCTTTGGAAAAAAAACCCCTTACTTTTTACTGATACATCTGGTACTTTTAGTGCTTAAAAACAGCTCAATTGATTAGTTCTGATTTTAAAACTTCTCAGAAGGAAATTACATAACAAGACTGGGAGCTCAAATATGTGAGTTTTGGCAAAGAGCTGCGGAAGAAAGGCCTGGCTGTAGCAACCTCACAAGGAAAGAACTTGACATTTTGAAAAATTTTTATTGACCGGTGTGGACAGGGAACGGGAAATCAAGTCGCTCTCCCAGGCAAGCTGCAGTCTCTTCCTTGCTGACCTTTAAATGCCACTTAGTGTCATCAGAAAATCAAGGAAATGCTAGTAACAGGGCTTTGGATAGGAGAGTTATATATGAAGAATATCTTTTGAAAACAGATCTTCCATTTTTGTGCACATCTATATTTGTAAAATGGATTTCTCACAGCAGTACAGTTATGTTTTAATAGATTAGTCCTACATTATTTTATTAATATTAACTTCAGAATTTTCAAAGGTATCCATAAGATACCGGAGCTTCTGTTCAGTCTTGAAAAGGGAGAAACGTGCAGAGAATGTTTTGTAATTGCGTTCTAGGTTGATGATCTTGGAACACAGATTGGCCTCTGGTTTAGGCTCTTAATCTAGCTTCTTTTGAGTTCAGCTGGGGACTTTGGTAGTCTTGTAGGGAGGTGACTTCTCAGTGTTTTGGTGACTTCTCAGTGGTATGCTTAAGGCACCAGGTTACTCTGAGCCTTCATACTTCTGTGCTTTTAACAGCTCCTCTTTGCCCTTCCAAAAAGTCTTTGAAAGCTGAATTTCAACTAGAAGAACTAGTATGAAAAAATCCTGAAATTAAACTGCTTAACCCCAAAGAAAGCATCTGGTACATTAGAAAAAAAATAAATTAAAAGTTCTTTAGATTTCCAAAATTTAATGAGAGGGAAGAAACTAGCTGGGAAGTACATAACATGGAACAATGAATCCATGAAGCCTGATGGCACCATATGTAGGTACTACAGCTGTTTCTTGCCTCCTTCCAACATCTACTTCATGGAAACAAAATGGACTTTAGTCCATGGTTGTGGCTTAGTACATGTTCAAGACTCTTGGGCAACTAGAGTCTAACTTGACTATTGACCTATGCTGCAGTATCTGTGTTCATGCTGGGTTTGCTTTGGCTTCATTCAGGGAAAAAAAAAAAAAAAAGAAAAAAGAGGAAGCTGTTTCTTTTTTCTTACTAGTTTGCACTACTTGTTTGAGCTGCTAGCAGAACGCTCTAACACGTAATGGTCTACCAAACACTACGATTTTCCAAGTTGGGAAACATGTTTAAAAGCTCTGTATGTAATTAATTGCCATTAATTTTCTTTTTTTGACATGGGGTTTTTTTTCTTCTAATTTTGATTCTGAGCAGAACATCCATGCTAACCTGTTTGTCAAATGAAACAGAGAATAGGGGCTGACTTCTTTAGCCATCTAAATTTGCTGTAGTACTTGAGCTTGACTTTCCTCTCATTTACACTGCTGTAATTTGAGTAATTCTACTGAAATCAATCCATTGATAACAAATTAATGCCACAAGAAATCAGAGATGGTTTGGGTAAGTGGCATGTACATATCAGGTCCCTGCACGTTTGCTTAATTAATGTTGTATGCTCTTAATAATTGCCTTGCTAACCCGCCTAAAAACCAAACCTCCAAAATCCAGTGGTTTGAAAAAAAGCTGCACTGCATCTAACACAACAATAAATATAAAAACTGAGTGAGACACTGTCTCTCTAGATTAGGATTACAACAAAAATCAAATCATCCCAAAAACACTTAGGTCAGTGAATGTCCCCAGCATTTTTTTTTTTTCCTCTTAAAGCTACTGAAAAGGAGTACACACATGGGAGATCTTGAAGGTCTGCCTCCAGTTAGACAAGTTGAAGTTGTCCTCATTCCATTCCCCTGGAAGCTATAGTGAGTTTTTATTTTAGGGGAAAAGTCCTAACGTGAGCATTCTTGAAAGGCTCGCTCAGTAAGTAATAGGCTCAATACAAAGATTGGACTTGGAATGGAAAACATAGATGAATTTCTAAAGTTTTTATTTTTTCTTTCATTAAAGTGTTTTTATTATAAACTATTTATAGTCTCATGTAAGTATTACATTTTTTTCCTAGGAAATCCAAGCTTTAGAAAACCTCAGCTTTAAAATGTTTAGTTGTTCATCACTGTATTCCTTCACAGTGATCTGTTGCCTGGAACAGGATTCTGATAACTTTCAGACTTGAGACCTTGAGGTAGAATTGAACAGGATATTAATTTAAAAATGGACACATCCTATCTTCTTGCCAGTACCCCGTATTTGTAATGCAGGAAGGGAAGTTAAAGGTGGTTTTTGTTATTTGCATACGTCTTTAAAATCTTAACAAAATTTCTCAACCTTTTTATCCAGCGAGGAAAACTAAAGATTTAAAATGGCCACAAAAGCATACCTGTAGAATACAATTTAAAAATATTTTGTTCAGTCATTTTATGTGTGTGAAAAGAGGAGACTACTTTATATTTCACTCTGTGAACCCTGTCAAATCTTTAGGAGTAAAACTTTATTTGGTAGAACCAGGTTCCATGTGCACTGAGAATGACTTAAAACCTAGAGGTTGCAGATGAGATTGTTTTTTCCACTGTCCAAGATATAGGGCCAAGAAGAGTATATTTCTTTATAAGATTAGATGTAATCTTTTAAACCTCACATCCCACTTTGAGCTTTTTTCTCCATGGGCTAGAAAGGTGAAGAAGCTGTTGAAGCTCTTCAGAGGAACTGGCGATGAAAGAGTTATGGCAAATACTTCTTCAATGCTTCAGTAAAACTCCAGTCAGTCAGAGAAGGCTGGTAACGTGCCCTGTTTGTGCTAAATATACTATTGCAAGATGAAGTCTGCTGTGCGGTGTGCAACATGAAAGATAACAAAAACTTCTAGCTGGGAGTTTTAAATCAGTGATAGTTAGCACATGCGTGGTAAATGAAGGACAAGACACAAATCAGTTTGCTATCTGCATTTAGCATTCTCAGTTGCTTTCACAGGAATCTGTAGAACATTGAACTTCATCAGGCATCCATGAACATGTATTACATACATTTTTCTGCATTGGTATAATTTTTTAACTCTTCATGCTTCATCGGTGCATCCTCAACAGCCCTAAAATTAGACAAATTGTCTTTTTGAGCTTGCTGCCCCATGTTTTTAATTTTTTCAATGAGATTACACTTGAAAGTTGTGGAAAGGAATTATTCTGCCATGTCATGAGTCAAATTCATTGCAAGTTACACTCCTGTGGAAATCCAGATATCCACCATAACAATGAGCAGCTGTAGAATTAGACAAAGTATTTTCCAGTACTTTCCAGATTAGAGAACTTGTGTTCAAAGAACTACTTCTTTTATTTGTAAAGTGGTGGGATTTGTGGTGGCCTTTAGTTTCCTGCCCGTATGTATTCTGTGATTTTGGACAAAATTCTTCCTGACAGCTTTATGTCCGTGCTGAGTGAGTTTTGCAAGCGTGTTGACATGTTCTGTTGTGATAAGAACAACATAATGAGGCATGATCATCGGCCTGTGCTTCCAGAATAGGTGTCCTGTTCCTGCTCACGGTGGATTGGTATCAGTGATGATTTCACACAAGCCATTTCTGAGAAGTGGCTGTCGCATAACTTAATTAAAAAGTAAAATCTTCAATTTAATGTGGAAGCTTCTTTTAATTAAAATAGCAAAAGATGACTCATAGGATTTGAGGGAAAAGTTTTTGCAAGCTCTTTATTAGCAGACTCAAAACTTAATTATGTTGAATTTAAGTGTCAAAGCTAAATTAAAAATGCACATTTTCAAGTGGTCATGTTTCTTAGTCTTTCTTATTTGTAGATTTACTACTATATGACTACATATATTTATGTTCGTGTATGAATATAAACATGTAGTAAGGCCTTGCTCTGAAATCAGTGAAACTTTTTACATTGATTTAATTAAGTTTTCAATGAGAACTAAAATAATTTTTAACATTAAAGAATTATTGAAATGATTTCTTCTTCTGCTTTTGTCTGGGCCTGTTAACATCCAGAATGGTGCCTGTTAGTAGGGCTTCTGTAGACCAGGTTAAATAGTTGTTTTCAATAGATCATTAATTATGCTTGATTGTGCATGTAAATTGGAAATAGTTTGATGGTAGCAGTTTCTTTTATGTAAATCTGCAGAAAATACTCAGGTAGATCAGGCAGATTGATAGTAAAATAGACAAGCTTGGATATAGACAGCATGTGATTAATACCCTGCTCTCATTTAAGAGTAAGTCTCACTTTCAAAAATGTGTATTACTTGTAATTTAGATACAACTGCAAATGCATTTGGATAACCATAATTATGTGTCTTGATGAAGCTTATATATTAAATAGCAAGCAGCAATAGTGTTCCCATCAATACTATTGTTAAACTGCAGTAGGCTCATCATGCCTCCTGGCTTAGTAATATAGCTTGTGAGCTTTGTTCCAATTGACCTTTAGAAGTTTCCAGAAGTTACAGTTTGCAATTCAGCAAGTTTGGCAGAGGAATATACATGATTATTCATATCATTGTTTAAACGGTAACCAGATGTCTCTTGTTTTTCTTCTTTCTTTCCCATTGTTTTTAAGAAGTGATGTTAATCTAAGATGTTAATCCATTTACAGGGTTTTTCCACGGCACCAAATTCTCCTTCAGTGAATTTTCGTTCCAGTAGCCTTGGCCCATCACTGTCCCTTGGCAACATCTCAGGAATGACAGCAAACCCAGAAGTTAAAAAGCGCAGAGCACCTCCTCCACCGGTTGTGACACCTGCGTGGCAGGGCGTGGAGATGAGTGGACAAGAAAAGACAGCAGCACAGGTAACAGTGTCACAACAGAATGGGCTTCTTTGTTTGGTGTGCTGGCCACCATCAGTTCACTCATCAGAGCTAGTCATTCACAGGTGTTTTGGCAGTTAAGTACATGATAAGTACAGCCCACACAAACTTTTGGTCTTACAAAATAAAATTATGAAAAGTCTTGGAGTTTTGTACATATTTACTGAGTTTTCTTGAGACTGCCCCAAGCTTTCTCCTGTGTCAAGAATCTTTCTAAATCAGCAAAGTTTTGTGAGAAGTTATGCTAAATGAAGGAGGGTGAAGAAAACATAAGTAAGGCAGAAAAGCTGGACACTGTATAGAGGGACTAGATAGCCATATGGCCAGAGCAGCCCTGGAAAATGGGTGACAGTTCTAACGACTGACAAAAATCTTCCACATGCTATTTTGCCCAGACACTTGTTAGGCTCTTGCCTACATCCCTATTTCCAGTGCTGCCGTGGGATACCAGATGATCTGCTCTGTTTTCTGAGTTGTGCCGTGTGACCTTTTAAAGCAGTGGTCTGTTTTTGCTTTTAAAAAAGGTCACTGTTCCGCAGTACAGTTATCAGGAGTTAAACAGAAATGGGGGGAAACCTTTTGGAGGACCTAACCCTTCAAAAAGATTAGAGTTAAGGAGAAAGGAAATTGTTCTTATTTTTATAGTGACATTCAGGTATGTATGTTACTAAACACAGGCAAGTACATTAAGAGTTCTGTTTTCACCAAAAAAGTATTACATTCCAAATGTAAACTGTAAAAGAAAGCATGTAAAGGTATATGTGGATGCTGAGTAGGAATGCAAGGCACCGATACCTTCAAGGTTGTATAATGTGGACTGACTCTTATATGCTTAGGGCTTGTCACCTCTACAGAGAATTGGTCTTTAGAAAGTGAACTGTATTAGTGCAAAATGGAATCAGGAAGGAATCTTTGAGTTCAGTATAGTGGAGGAGAAGTCTAGTGCTTAATGTCACTCTCTATCATTCTTTTTTTTTTTTCATTAAGACATATGTTAAGTGCCTTCTCCAGTGAAGCATTTTGTAAGCAAGGTCGGTGCATACTCTTGGTAAAGTATTGTGGAACCTTATTTTCCCATAGTGATGTTTCATCTTCCAAAATTAGAATAGGTATCTTTGGAATAGCACTCATTTATGGACACAACTGAAGAGAAACATTTCTTGCAACATTTAGTGCACTTTCTTCTTCAAAACTTACTTTTGAAATTCGTGCAGTAAATATTTTGGTGAAGTTTGTTATATCCCCCAGAGTTAAACATTTAATGTGTTTAAAGTAAAAATACTATGTGCAAAAATACTATGGCATTATAACTCTTAAGTTTCTCAAGTATGGTAATCACAGGCTATGTTATTGTGCCATTCTCTTGGGCTGATCTCCCTGAGTGTGACATTGAGATTTTAAATTGCATTGCACAAAACCACTGGAAATCTAAACTCTCTTTAAACATGTTAATATTTAACATGTTTGGTAAAAGNCAACCTGGCATTCTATGATGATTTCTATTTTCAGCATTGTTGCAATTAGATTAAAATGCTGCCTTTCTGAAGCCATTGGGAGAAACGTGTTTATTTTATTTATCACAAATAGCATACAGTACAGTGTCAACTTCAAATTCCCTTAGTCTAAAGAAAAAGCTGTTTTAAAGAAAGGAAATAGATAAAGGTTGCGTCAGAGGATTTTCCATGTTGAAGTTAATTTGGGGCAATAGAAAATGTCCTGTGTATCTGACAAAACCAATGAAGAGCACAGTAGATTATGAACATAGCTGCTAGAGTCTGTCTGACTGCATTTGTTGAGTAAAGGACCATCTTTCTGAAAATGGTTGCATAGGTCAAAATACTGAAAGAGTTATGGTGTGCTTCCGAAGCTCCCAGGCTGCCCTGTAATTCAAACAAGAATGTGTGGAGTACCATTGAAATGAAGCACAAGTTCCGTGAAACTATCAAACTGAGGGAAGAGATTAATTATTCAGTATTATGTGGCAAGGTAGCAACAGAGATACTGTTTATAAGAAAACCCAAACAGTTCTATTTTATCTACGTGCAGACAATCCAGTTTGCTGTGAAAATAGAGTAAAAAATCGCAGGGTGTAAGTTTATTTCTTTAGTTTATGGGAAAGAATTAGCACTGATCTTTTTTTTTAGGGAAGGACGTCAATTCCTTATTAATGGACTTCCTTCCATAAAAAGATAAGATGTTTGTTTAGAAAACTTTATTTATGTGCAACTGTTACTAACAGGAAGATCCTGCAAAAAGGGAACATGTTTATTTCCAGTGAAGCTAGCACATTAATAGAAAATGAAAAAGGTGGTATTCTGAACTTTCAGAAGCTTTTTTATTTTTTAACTGTCTGCTTCCATGAAGTTATGTAGAAAAATGAATTCTGTAGATGTTATGAATACCTGTAGTTTGACTTTCAAACCAAATAAACCTGTTACTTTTAACTGGTTGTTAAGCTTCAGGGCATCCAGTTTTCTTTACAGCCCATAGGATTCTTTAGGAATATGTATCTCATCTCCCTGCCTAGTGGGTGCAATCAGAAATTTCCATGTGTATGAGGACTGGGGGG
>VYZX01002482.1:477331-491580 GCA_013401335.1 Brachypteracias leptosomus | reverse complement strand
ACCTACTAACCACACCCCTTCTAATACACCCCAGGATGCCATTGGCCCTCTTGGCTACAAGGACACATTGCTGGCTTATGGTCATCCTGCTGTCCACCAGAACCCCCAGGTCCCTCTCTCCTACGCTGCTCTCCAACAGCTCAGTCCCCAACCTATACTGGTACCTGTCCTGGCCACTTCTCCTGACAGGTGCAGCCTTTCACTTTCTTCACCTCCAGTTGTGGTACACAAGATCTAGCAGTGACCTTGGTCTGCACACCAATCCTTGGTAGTAACTCTAGATGTCAGAAGTTATCACTGCTAGAAGCAGGCAGTCTGCAAAAACCTGCTGTGAGCTTCAGAAAATGCAGTTAGTTAGCAGAGACTCAGATGAAAAGTACAATCACTGAACCGAATTAGTTCTGTTCTAACTCAAACCAGGACAACTTACTTTCCAGCTCCTTTGTCCCATAATTTTAAATAGAGTAAGGTGTCCCAGTGTGATGAATTAATTAAAAGGCATCTTAGCTTTCTCAGTCACAAAGGGGTTAAGTGCAGTTGGTTATATTTTTTCTAAAGTTTGGCCAGTATGAACGAGAATGTTGGTGCAGAATTTCAGTGGAGGTTTTGATATTAGCCAGTAGATGCAGCCTCTCAGAAGTTCAGGAGAGGTAAGACTGCTTTTACACTGGCCTTTTGAACCTCTGTTTTTACTCAGATAAAGTTCGTGGTCAATTAAAAGATTTTGCACCAGAGAAACTTAAAATTTTGAAGTCTGCTTTAAAATTATGTCTTTTTCTGAAGGGAGAATACTGGTTTATTAGCTGGGGAAAAAGCTGCTGCTTTGTAAGAGGAGTCTACAGTGCAGCTTTGTTGCAGTTTAGAAATACAGGGTTTTGCAGCTTTGTCCAGGAATTAGCAGCAACGTCAGTTCAGTAACGATTTAAATTACTTACCTGCTTTAGCAGAAGGCTGGACTGTGTGAAGTGATGAGTGCTTCACACTTTGCCTTGGATAGACTGTTGCTGTAGAGGGATGGGAGAATGTAATTTCAGAACTTCGTAAGGTTCCTCCATGATTGCTTTCCTATTGGTCTATGCAAAGTAGTCCGGTCTTGCACTCTAACATGATAAAACATCTGAACTGACATCAGAGTGAAGCAGTGATCCTTAATATGTGTACAAGAACCCAAGCCGGGTGAGCTTGCAGTGTCTTTATTTTACCATTTAACGTATGCCACATAGTAAGCATGCAAGAATACAATATTGCTTGACAGGAGGGCTTCTGATTTAAGATAGCAGTTAATAATATAAATACTTTTTTTTTTTTTTTTTTTTTTTTCAAAAAAAACACACGTGTTCAGAGTTGAGTCCTTGAATTATGTGCAAGAAAATTCTTGGAATGGTCTTTTTGCCAACATCAGTAGTGTTCTTGATCTTTTGCAATAATCTAGTTGCTTCTGACTGTGACTTCATGGATCAACTGCCAACTATTTCTGAACAGACTATACTACCTGTTTAGGGAGTAATACCACAACTTACCATCTGGTGAGATCATGATAGTATCACTTGACCTCCACATGTGGTCTCTTGTCAAGTACTTCATTGAAAACTGGCAAGACATCAGGGCCCGAACATACTGTTCTATGCAGCCCTGAATTTTGGCAGGGTTGCAACATTTAGTAAGTAAACTTCATCTGGCTTGCAGGTCACAGACAAATAGGACAGGCTGATGTCATCGTAAGCTTTAACTCTCATTAAAGAGAAAATATGTGTCAAGTAATTATTAGGCTTTGTTGGGCAAGGTATTTAGGGGAAGTTAATAGACAAAGATCATTTTAAGCAGCGAGACTTCTGAGGAGTAAGCAATGAAAAATGACCATAACATTGTGCTTAATTTAGAAACTGTGTGTTGCTTTCCAGATTTTGCTTGTAATTCCACCTTCCTTAGATCCTAAATTAAAAAGTTGAAAAATTATAGAATAGAAAAATTAAGTAAGCAAATATATGCTGTGTAAATCAGGTTTAATTGAATGGCTTAATAGCATTGCATTCTGGTCATTGTGTAGCCGAATAAGAAAACAAGAAAAAACATCACAAGTATAATCTAGTAAGAACTGTTCTCTGCTACTTCAAGCTATTTTTTTGGTTTAGTGATATTCACAGTGATATCTCCAAAGTAATAGAAGTGGGAATGAAAATCCAGCTCCTCTGACTTCATACCACTTCAGTTTTTCACCTCTTTAGAGGATGGATAGTGCAGATCACTGGGAGAAATAAGCACTTTATTTTGTTTGTAGTGTGCACATCTTAATTGCAATATCATAGCTCAACAGACAACCCTTGAGTCCTGCTCAGCTCTATGTTGCTGACGCTTCCAGCTGTGGTTAGCAAGCAGGGTGCCAGTGGATTTCTCTAGCAAATCTTTGCAGCAAAATCTGTTTGTAATTTTGGATGATAAAAATCTTAAACTTGTGAGGAGTAGCTTGGTGTAGAGCCATGTTATGCTACAGTCTCTCTTAATACATCTGATTGACACTGTGGTGCCACTTTGTTGTTCCCCTCTTTTTGGTTTCTGAAGATCGTGGAAGTAGGGGCTTCTGGCTGCCCTTCTTAAGTGCTGGAAGGAGTCGAAACTTACAGGGGGCACTGGGAATGGATAACATGGACAAGGAGATATTTAAAGGTCCCTTCTAACACAAACCATTCTATGGTTCCATGACATTGGAAAGAAATTGGAAACTATCACTTGACTTACCCCTCAAACCAGTTTTCTCAGGCATTCTGTATGCCTGCAGATGAAGAGGGTTGATATGAGGGGATTGAGTACTGGAAATAAGTGATATGTTTTTCTCTAAATTAAGAAGACTTCTGAAGTGATTGCCTAGGACTTAGTACTCAGCACTAGAAATTCAACTTGGCTGTCTCTATGGAAAAAAATTTTAAGTGTAAAGTAAAACTTAAGCTCTGGGGAGGTATGTCACTTAGTGGCTGTAAAAAGGGTATGGTTCTCCTTGTTCCTGGTCACACATTTATATGATTAACTTCCATTTTCTAGCCCTAACAGATTTGAGGCTACAGCCCATCCTTTTGGCAGAAAGTTGGACAAAGATGCAAAATAAATTTTGTAGATCTTCAGTTCACTCATAACATCTGTTAAATTTTTAAGCACAGACAAGTAGACCAACCAATCAGCCAGTTTGTAATACTGAATATGGGACTGAGGAAGAAAAGATGATGTATGAAATTCTTAGGTCAGTGCCTTTCCCAAAGGCAGTGGCTCAGGGAGATGACATTGATCACGTCAAACTGATTGACAAAGTTGTCAGAAGAAATCCGAACTGTAGTCCTACCACGTATTTTAAACTCTTACTAAAATGTTCATTTGTTCTATTAATTGTATTGCTCTAAGGAAAGAAAATAAGCACAAATACAAAATGCATATTTTGAGATAGTTTTTGCTTTTTTTGTTTACAGTGAATCTGTAGCAAATCAGTTTGTGGTGGTTTTAAAATGTTATTTTTAAGTGTTTGAGGTTTTCTTGTTTTTTCTCCCCTAAATGAAGATATAAATGAGAAGGATTACATTGTATTCAGAGAAACAGAGGAAGTTCAATTCTTTGCCAAAGCAAACATCCGCAAACTTGTGTAGTCTACATGTTTCAACGCATGTGAAAATATCTGGTGTTGTAGAGTGACTTCCTTGAGTGGAAATAATATTGCAGCTAGTAATGAGATTTTGCAAAAGAAGGAAATCACAGCAATCTTAGTAATTTAACATCTCAGATTTGTTTATGGATAGTTTCCCGTCTGACACATTTAGCTGAACAAGTTAAAGTGTTTAAAGAAGATTAGAGTGACATGACTTTTTAACTACCCTTGACCATGACATTTCACAAAGGGTGTGTTCAATAAAAACAGATGGAAAAATGAGCTTGCCCCTTCACCTCGTAGCGACTTTCTTGTGTCAACTATTTAGCTTTCTGTCACCAATCAGCTGAGTATTCAAGGACATCCTCGGCATTTGTCGTCTTCATTTTATGAATAAATCTGCACAAGAGCATAGTGATTTCTGTAAAATCCAGTAATGCTAAGCTTTTTGTCTGTTGTTCAGACTGAGAAGTTTTTGCAGTCACAGCTTGACTTTTGATAACAAATACTAATTTTATTACAAAACTGTTTAATACCAGGATTGTATAGTGTGAAAAGATTAATTTTAAATTAAGCAGCATAAAAGCAGGCAAAATGATACAGTATCTTGTGGCATCTGATTAAAATATTAATGATAAGGGTATTTTCAGAAGAGCACTGCAGTTTACACTCTAGTTATAACCAGACTTCCCACTTAACACAGTGCCTGAATGCTTCCAGCAGCAAAGCAGCTCAGAAACTTGAGTCCGTGAGTATGGCTGGGGTGCAACCACCACATAGGCCAAACACAGTACAAGGAAGCACGATGCAGAGCTTCAGAGTCAGGAGTTTACAGAGCGGTGTTGTGTCAGGACACAAACATGGTTGTCCTGCTTGAAGAGTTGGTTGGTGTAACATTGTGGGCTTGAACTCATGTCGGCAGTAGCTTGGGAATCTCCCATCTGTATTTGTTTCATGTGAGGGTGCTGTGTACAGAGTAACACACAGTATTGGATCTAGTCAGTCCCAGTGTCAGTCTTGCCATCACAGCATGCTTATTCATATGCTTTATTTTAAAATCTTCCTTCGTTGTTATTCTTTTTTTTTTTGTCAGATTTGTGACATCCAACACTGAAAACTCAAGATGTACAGAACTAAAATGACCTATCCAGAGAAATTGCTTGCTAATTTCTAAAGTGTAGTTATTTCTACGCATTTTATCAAAAAGAAAGTTTTTCAAATAAGATTCTCTTTAAAACCGTTTCCATGTGCCAGATTTTTTAGTATCTCTGTGTATGTTGTTTTTGCAGTATGTTCTTGCATCGCATGAGATCCCAGTGAGCATTTCAAATAACCCACACAAATGCGTTCTGCAACATAAGGACATGATTTGGGAAACATCAGACTGCTGTCTTTCAATGCTGTTCGTAATGTACTTGTGGATTAAACATTCAGTTTTTGATCAAATGCAATGGTATACTACCCAGTAAGGAAACAAGGTAGAGAAGTTCAGTGCTGAATGGGAAATTTAATACAGTGTAGCTTGGAGTGGTGAGCCTCATGAATTGCTCACATGCCCTGTTTCTTTGGGAGCTTCCTGAGTTTTCCCTTGTCAGTGTATGCCAGTGAAAAGCCTAATAATGTATGACCTGTCCAGGGAATATTAGATGTATGAGTAAACGTTAAGACGCATTAGTGTTCAATTGGGACTTCTTGTGGTTTCCAGTGCTACATGTTGAAGCATCTGTTGCCTTGTGAAAGTTCAGATTCAGCTGGATAGGATAGCTTTTATATCATCAGGTTTAGTGAACAGATTTATGTCTCCGTTCTGCAACTGAAAGATTCATCTCCCTGATTTTCCTAGAATGGCTCCTCTTGGATCGAAATATTTTCTTCTCAACTGCTTTAGATTATGTACAAAAATCATAGCAAAATATTTTTTAAAAACTCTCAAGCGATAAATCTTTCTTACATACCAAGCTACCACTTATCTTTCTTACAATGCTATGAAGGATCACTGCAATTATATTGAGAGTTTAGAACTGGTTCATAAAATGTGTGTCTTTTCCTTTTACTTCTAGAGCTTCTTGTAAAATGGCTCTTAACTATTTCAAGATTTCTTAAAATTCTTTGTGAAGTGAAGAAGTTTGGGATGGTCCCACACATAGCTTAGGTTGGTACTGTTGTTTGTTCAGTTACAACTTAGCTCTGAATTTTTCTATTGGTCATACTTAAACACTGCAGTAATTTAACAGGCATTCTGACCCCACACAATATCATCACCAGCAGGTGTATCAGAATCTAGCTTGCTTAAATCAGACTGTGTGTCTAGTCAGTGTTGGATGATGAAAACCAGTCTGTAGTCAGGGCATGCCAGTTATTGAATCCACGTGTTCTTTTCCCAATCCTTTTGATTTACTTCCAGAAATAATTTCTATGAACAATCCCTCACTCTTTCCCCAAACAAGACACTTTGTATACAAATCAGACAGAAGTCACAACAGTACAAGCATTCGATAAAACAATAAAATATCCAGACCTGTATTGTTGCATAAAAAGAAAAAAGAAGCAAGATAGTATGTGAGCTTTCTTCATACAGTCTATATCGTATGCTATACTATTTTTTATTTGTACGGTCCATGGGACATCCTTCAAAATCCTTATTCCAGATAGGATTTTATTGCTGATAGACTATGTGTATCACCTGTACAGCAGGAAGAAAATTGCTTTAAGGAGGATTTTGTTAAATAGCAAACCCGGAAAACTGTTAGGTTTTCGAGTTTCCATTTCTCCTTTTCTATTGAAAAATGATAGCAGTGAGAATAAAAGGAAAAGTATGTTGCCATAAGACAAATGTTTCTAGTAATGTTTATGAAAATATTGGTAAGGGTGGTTTGGATTTTGGAACACAAACTGTGCAATTTTTTTTTATTTTTTTTTTTTTCAACATCTCAATCACATATTGACTAGATCCACTGAGAGGTTTTCTGTAAAAGCACAGTTAGAACTGTTTAGACCTGTCTGTCTATCAGTCATCCAGACTTTCTCCAGGAATTGTGGATGCCAACTACGACACATACTTGCAGTTGTTCGGGGAAAACCTGTTCCAGGTGACTCAGGAAGGTGCTGTTCGCTTTTAGCATGCAAGTCCAAGAAAGTCTTTCTATGACAATTCTTAAGTTGTTCTTCCTTACTTGTGTTCTTAGTTGTTGTTCATAGTTGTAAACATGACTCGTTCTCCTGATCTCTGTGTAGTCCTTGAAGACTTCACAGTAGTCCTTGAAGAGTATCAAGTCCCCCATAGCTATTCAATAAATGGGCAAAATGTCTTTCTTGAAAGGTAGTGGTTCCCAGAAGGCACCAAACTAAGTGCAAACTAAGGCTTCAACATCCAGCTTAGAAGCTGCATATTTTTCCCTCAAGCCCACAAAATCCAGCTGGGCTTCTAGTGTTAGCTTAAGGATTATTACCTGGCTCTATCACCTTGGTAGCTGCTAGATTTTTTACTAGTCAAGATATAACTGCAGTAATTACAAAATTACAGTACTTTGTTACTTAACAAGGATGCCCTGTGTGCGCTTTCTGAGGTTACGTTAAGCACAGTCCCTTTTCTCTACCACCTATGGCAAGACTGTGGGCTGTTCTTAACAGAGTTTGGTATGTGTGGCTCTCTCAGTATGTTCTTGTAGAGTCTTCAGTCTGTCTTTGAAGACAGTAGAGTGAGATTTCCTTCTTGGTCAAAGTAGTGATTTGTACAACTAAGATATATAGTCGGTATCATCAAGTGCATTACAAATGGTGGTAGATACTGGAGGAACAAAGGAGCACAAATTAATGATACCATTTCTGGCTTACAGAAAGAGGCTCAGTTTCGGGAGCAGTAACCTGCAGTAAATTTAGACCTAGTTTGGTCTGTGAATAAAAGAGAGGTGGCATTTGCCAGATGACTTAGCAAGTACTTGCATAGAGAAACATTTCTGTTAGAAAGATTAATAAGAAAGGGTTGATAAATACAACACCAGTGCCTGACCTGTAAGTAGAGGACTGGCAAGGCAAAGGATCAGAGCTGTCATTGGAAATTTATCTGAGAACCTTCTCGTCTTTGAATGCTTGATGAATTTTTGATGCTGATGGCTTTTGTTTCCTTGAGCTTCCATTAATATTTTTCATAATTTGTATTTGGTGCAACCTAGCCAGGGAAAATACTGGACTCTGACACATGCAGAAACTCAAACTCAACTGACACATCCAGTCTTACTGTATTCACAGATCTTTTGCAATTAAAGTGACTGTCAAATGCTACTGATAACAAAAATTTCAAGCATTAGACTTGCAGGATTCTTTTCCACACAATTTTGACATATAACCTCCCCATGACATTGTTGTTATGCTCTAAATATATTCTAAAATATTATCTAAACCCCTCAAATTTTAATGAAGATGTTGAGCTTTGACAGAAGGAAAATACATTCAGTACATTCCTTAGATGTTTTTTCTGCAATAGTGGAAGTGTTTTTCAAACAGTATGTGAACCATGACATGAATTTAATGAAAAATTGGGTTTTGCATCGTATGTGGTCTTATCAATATGGAACAGAAGTGACAGTGTCTGGCTTAGGTCTTTTTGGCCCCCTGTATTCATCTCTACCTCAGTTGATGGTATTAATTATAGTCAGAGAACTCTTATTAACATCTTTAAAAATTACTTATTCGTTGCATAGCAGAAGCTGACCTAATAATTTCTTTTAGTTAAAAATGCTGCATAGGTGAAACACAAGTGTTAAGACTAGGGAATATTCTGTAAGGCTCAGAGAGGGGCTCCTGTAACAAAGTTTGAATGGGAAATTACTTCAGTTAATATTGTTAAGGCTTGATTTCTTTATAAAAGAAGCAGCCAGCCATAACAAATTATTTTCAAAATCTATTGTTTTGGTATATACAATTGCAAGAAAGAAACAGAATGTTCTTTGTGTTTTTTCTATTTCTGTTTAGCCTTAAAGGTTTACTGAAGTAAGCATTAAAGGACTACTTTTAACTATTTTTATGACCTATTCTTGAACTAGACACTTCTTATATACATCGTAGTATGTCCGGCTTTAAACAAGCTTTTCATCTTCTTTGTGGTGTTTATGAAGTATGCTGCACTTAGGTGACCCTATCATAAAAGTATTTTTGTGACCAAACTTGCATTATTGCAGTTGTACACTAGCTATTCTCTAGCCTTTTCTTTAGCCATAGCAGTGTGTTCATCCACACATCTATCTAATGTTTCTCAAAAGCTTCAACTAAGTAAGAATGCATAGAGCTGAAAAAGATAAACTGACTTCTAACTCTACTTAGTAAAGCAGCAATCTTTGAGGAATTTGACTATACCAAACTATGTCCTTCACTCATCTGGGGAAGAGTGATTAGTGATAGCTCCATCATTTCAAGTGTAAGCACACACTTCGTTACTTTCTGCCATGACTCTCAAGAGTTCCTAGGCTTACCTTTTGAATCACCAGTCCATCCATTTTTTGTTCTCTGGTAAAATGATCTTTGTGTCTGGAGAGACAGGAGTGAATGTGGAAGCTGCAGAATACCATTAAATAACCACAGAAGTTGTGACTTGCACTTGTGAAGTGTTGGGGAAGTTCAGATGCTGCCTGTCTCCAATATGATTCAAGTTCTCCATAGCTGTTGAATTTTGGAGACCTTGTTGTCAGATTAATCGAAGTCCCCATTTTGATAATTTTCTCTTTTTTGCAAGGTAGTATCCTCAATAATCAAGATACAATATTAAATGCTCACGTGTCTTTAGTTATTCAAAATGCAGTGCGGAAGAATGTGATTGATTTTTTTTTTTCCCCAAATGCCTATTTGCCAATTGCCCCAAATAGACATAGGGAAGAATGAAGCATTAGGTGGCTGTCCTCCATGTAAATGTTTCTCTGTAAACCAAAGCTTGATGAAACTGTTTCACTCAGCCAAGTTTTCCATGTTCAACTCAATACTGGGCATTCTGGTTCTCTGAGAATAGCGGGGGGAAGATTCAACTTGAGTCAATTGCAGTCAGTTCCTAACCACGGGCAGGCAGTTTCTTCATCAGGAGAGGTGTCCCATCTTAGTATGGAGCCACACCACCATAACTTTGGGAAAAAGTTTTTCAGAGGAGCTCTAAAATTTTGCTTTATACCTTCCTGAACGTATGGCCTGGTGCACTTTTCTGATTATAAGTCTAATTTCTGGAACTCCCTGAGGTTTTGTGATCAGAATTGGCTAGTTATATTAACGTTCTTGCTTATTTCCTATACCTAACTTTATCTAGGTTGGCCTCACTGGCTTTAGTCACTTGCTGTATCCAGTGGACATTTAATGTAAAATGTAGAAATAAACCATGGTAGTAGGAAGTAAGACCTGCACACCTTTCCTTTCCTCTCTCTGTCCACTCTACCTTACAGAAACTGTTGGCTACAAAGCTGCAGCTCATCCTGGTTAATGTGCTCTTATGTCCAGTGCAGTTACTACTGAGTTTCTCCATATGCAGGATGCAGGTTGACCAAGAAGGGGTGGAGAGTGTCCAATTCTCATGTGGCACAGTGGTTAAAGCATTATCCTGAATAGTGGGAAGAGAATGTTTGCATTTTATAACGTAAGACCCACCTGAGTGCTTTTAAAAAGGAAGGCTATGTGAGGGGAACTCTATTCATGTCCTACTCTTTGTAAAATTCATTTATTCTGAGTTTTCACTCAGCATAGGAAAGGACACATACAAATGAGTGCCTTTCCTCTGAACTCTGATAATAGCTTTGAGCAGTGTGAAGCTACTATTTGTTCAATGAAATCTCCCACAGCAAATGTATTTTAAGGGTTCTTTAATCCTTTGGATTAAAGGGAAGATTATTATTATTATTATTGTTTAAGCCTTTGAAATATTAGGAAGCAACCAGGCAGTTCTGTATATTTGAGAGCTTCAGTTTTGGGGAGTATCAGGACAGACATAGCAGCAAGTCCTGCAAGTGAGGACTGGGGGATGCCAAGAGCGTGCCATGTGCAGGCAGCTCCCACTCCCCTCTGCCTCAACTAAGCCTGGGCCTGTCCAGTGTTGTCACTACCTTTCATTATAAAAATCCAACAGATTTTCCTACATGGTTTTGCTTTTATTATTACTCTTTTTCCTGAAAAAGGAAATGGAACTAAGTTCCAATAAGCTACAGAAAATATTCTGCAACCTAGTGAAACCTAAGTCACTTGTAATAAAATTTTTTGTATTTTTAAAAGCAGCATAAACAGTAATGAAGTCTTGGCTTGCCAACCAGCATGTTGCAATTATTGGAAGCCGAGATGTTACAGATCTTCAAAAGTATGTCTGTGGAGTCCAGTAGACATAAATAGAGTACTGCATGAGCTCATAACATCATATGAGCAAATTTTCAATTCTGATTCTTCTCTCAGAAGCCCATAAAGAAGAATTTGAGAGGAAAATAAATGAGAGAGTTTATTCCCTACACTTACTGACTGGAGTATTTAACAGTAATTTAAGATCTGAAGAAACCAGTGGAAAAACAAGATTGTGCTATGGCTCAAGCTTGACAGCACACGTTGTGTCCTACTTGTGTGTTGCCAGGTGTTGGGCTCTCTTGATCCCTTCTACCAAAGCCATCAAATGTCTACCAGAAAATGCAGGTATTTCTGCAGTGACGTTGATCTGCAGTTCTTGTCCCATTCCTTCTCTGAGTGCAATATTACTATACCTCTTCTAGTCTTTCTAATATTATGTTGTCACTATAAATGCTCATTATAAATACACTATGCTGAGAAAGTAGGTCATATGACAATCCCTTTTTTTTATTACTGACAATTTGCAACATCAACAAAACATATTCTTTACTGTGCCTGTTTTTTGACTTTGCTAGATTTCACAAGGAACATCCCTAAATGATTTACAGAAAAAGAAGAGGCGTGCCCCTCTTCCACCAACTGCATCTGCGCCACCCACTCCTGCCATACCAAATAGGGCAGAAGGGAGAGAAGACAAGAGGAAGAGCACAATGGGTGAGAGGTGTTCTTTTCTCCTGTATAATCATGTGCATGTGTTTTCAGTGCTCACTGTTAGAAATGTCCTTAGTTCTGTTATGCTGTGAGTTCGAAAGCTTTTGTAACTTGGGGAAAAAAAATCAGATTTGTCTGCAGAATGAAAGTCTGGAAATAAATGTGTGTATATTACCTCATCTTTTTAAGGGCACCATTCAGAGTACCATTTAAAAAGCAGATAACACTCATTTGAATATTTGGTACAAGATGTGTATCTAAAAGCACTAGCTCTAAGGTCATGATCATTTTGCTAGTAAATGGAAATACAGAAATAGTGAACGAAAGTGCTAGTAAGTGAGATAGGCCAGGCAATACTGAATACATCCCAAGCCATGGTTCTGCTAGAACTGAAGTACCGTCAAGTTGGTTCAGTATCTCTTCACATTCCTAAAGCCTGAAGACATTTTCTTTTCTTGTAGTCCTTCACACTTTGACATCAGCTGACCATATTCAGTGAAGTTTTTCTTTTGAATTTAGTCCCCTATTATAAATAAATATCTACTGAGTCTTTAACTAATAGGTAGAATAATAGAACTGGTGCTCTCAAAGGAATGTTGTACATAGCTGGAGATGACAAAAGAAACTCTAGCCTTCAGCTATATGTGACACCACATTCACTGTCATACAGAGAGACTGAAAAACATTCTCCCAGACCTCTGTTGCTCTCTGACTGCTAGCTTATTCAGATCAGTGGAAGCTTTGCCCGAGTGAGGACCCCAAGATTATGCTTTTAGCAAACAAAGTGATTTTATGATAGGTAAAGATATGAGATAATAACCCCACATATTGGAACTCATTTTTCAGTACATTAAGAGAATCATTTTTCAAGTGCCGTAATGCACTCAGTGCACTTCAGTTCATGCCTTTGACCTCATGTTTCATAAAGTGCCTAAGACATACAGATATGACATCCTGTCATACATAATTGCTTACATTACAAATGCCTCACAGTTTAGAAAGAAGCCTCCTGGCTTTGTTCCAACATTTATTTTCAGTAAATGCTTCACATTTAATGCCTCAGCATTTATGTAGCAGCAGGAGTCCATTATCTTGTGAGATATATGACTCCATTGACATCTCTTATTTAAACCCTCTAAGGGGAACGTTATCGCTGTGCCATATAACACAGGAGTTTTCAGCAAATTGTTTTACTTTTAACCATTGCAGATGTCACAGTCTGCCACTTCTCCTGCTTTGCCCTACTGCTGGTCACTTATTGATGACATTTGGTGCTTTAACTTTTTGAAAGTGTTCATTTTATTTTGTGTCAGTGCTCCGAACGTTACAGATGAAATAAAGCAGGGCAGAGCCACTTCTAATCCATTCAGTACTGTGCACATAAGCACTAGGTGGCCAGGCTCTGCCCATGCAGGATTCCAAGTATCATTTACTTTAATGGGGTCTTATTATTTTCCACCAACAAAGAACTCATCCCACAGTAGCTCTATCTTCAGTGCTTTTCATTTTCTGCTACTTTCTTGAATGAATGCGTTCATTAACAAGAAAAAATGTTACAGCAAGTGAAGGCTGGTTAAACAGTCTCTCTTCGGGGCTCTTGCAAGAAAACGATGAGAAAGCACAGATGGCTCTGAAAGCAAGAGAAAGAAGCTGTGAAAAAAGCAAGACTGTAGTGAGGCAAAAAACGTGCTGCAAGAAATAGGAATGGATGATGGAAAAAGGATTAAAGCTACTTATGTATCTCCGAGGTTAGCCACATGAATCAAAGCAAAAGATCCTATCAAAAATACTCTAAAACTGGCAAACTCACTTCAGTATTCAATACTGAATCACTTACTGTGACCACAGAGTATTGTGCCCAGTTGAGTATTGTGCCCGGTTTTCTCAAGCAGTAAAATAGGGTCTGCACATTTGCCAGCATTAAATTGTGTTTTGAATCTCTGGAAGGTAGTGACTCCTAAGTAGAAAATCATAATGATGTAATCTTTTTTCCTCCCTCTCAGTGCTGCTTCCCTTCTCAGCAGCATCAGAGCATGAGCCTAAAAGTATAGGAATGATCAGAATGGATCAGAACAGAGATGTATCTCTGCCAGCATCCATCTTCAGCAATGACCCCAGCAGATGCTTAAGGCAGGGCATGAGAGCAGAACAAGCAGGTAGTCGTGGTTCCTCAGTGCACTTTCAACCTCTGAGGACTCTTCAAATTGCAATAATAGCACTAGGTCTAGACACTACAAACTGGCAGCAGCTTTTTTAACATTGCAGAAGGTTAACAGAACATAGTGCAAAGGTGCGTGTATTTATTTAGTTATTGCAGCCAGTATTGAAATAAGCCCCTAGCCAAAGTTCTGAGCATTTCCTTTGATAGCTTAAACCACTGTTTTGCAAAAAAACCAACTTAATCATCTGCTTCACTACAACATCAAAATAATAAAAAACCTACTCAGAAAAAGAAAAGAAAAACCTGTCAAGATACCTACTTCGAAATACTAACCTGAGGCATCTTCCTCTTTCTCAGAGTCAGGAAAATAATCACATAAAGTATCTTAGAGGTCAACAAATTCAGGCAGTTTGGCACTTAAGAAGATAAAAATGAAACACATTTTTTCAC
>VYZX01002482.1:345999-456370 GCA_013401335.1 Brachypteracias leptosomus | reverse complement strand
AATGTCCTTTGAAAATGATACGATGTCCCTATGGAGCATACCACACAAGACCAGGGAGATACTTGGTGCATCCGGTCCTCAGTTTTGTTCTTTGCAAGAATAACTCTTTCTTCATTGGGCAGTTTCAGAAAGCAGTGTCTCTCCAGGTATATACTTTTATTGACATCACTGGACATCTTAAGCTGTGAGAAATATTAGAGCAGAGTAATTGAGTGTGAATGTTCAGTAAAATGTATAATAACTGAACTCAGAAAAGAAGCATGCTCCTCTAAAATATTTCTGGAAATNTTTGGTTTAGGGTTGGGTTTTTTTGTCTCTTCTTTGCTGAGCTTGCTGGCAGCTGGTCTCTAGGGAAGGAAGGTATAATTACAATGCAAAAGTGTTTTATGGTTTTCTCCTCTGGATTATGCTAGAAATATGAAATTGTAGTAGAGATTTTATGAAACTTAACAAACTAAAGAAGAGAATGACTTGATAGAACAAAGTACACAGAGGCAAAAGATGGTGAAGCTTAAAAAGAAAAGTTCAGCAAATGGCCTTTTTTCTGTGGTCTTGAAAATCACCTAATAAAACATTGTTTTATTGCATAAGGGCACTAATAATTTCTGGTTTTAATTGTTACACCGCGTACGCTTTTGAGGCAGTTTTATAGAGCATGTTCTCTAAGGTGGCTCATGAAAATCACCTTCACAGTCCATTTGTTTAGATTCTGCAGTGTGCTTGAATGGAAGCCGACCACCTCTGTAACGGGTGCGGATTGCCAAAATCTATCACTTAAGACTAATAATTCCCAGCAAAATGTACAGAGTGGTTTATTTCTTTGCCAGGCTCGTTATACTGGGCAGTCTCTGGGTTTAGATCTAGATTTTCCTTTCCCACAAAGGCCTCCAAAGAGCCCTATTATTGATCACGACACATTACCAGTGTTACACAGGATGATTTATGAAGTGCAAGTCTGAAGCTAGCTATTACATGATCATAAATATATTTCCTTGTTATCCTGCCTCTCTAACCTACGTTGTCTGCTCGTTCATAGTCTTTTTGAAATGTGCAGATGAGGCTCACTGCCCCTCTCCCCTCACCTAAGTAAAGGACCACCAAGCGCCAGGAAAGACCTTGTGAGTCGTTCTAGCTTGCTGTTAACCTCAGATAGTGAACACCAGGAACTGTTGTGAAAGTCTCACTATCATACTTCATTGTGTATAAAAGGAAATGAACAACTTGCACTACTGACTCATTTTTTAAAATCTATCCTTCTCTAAGACAAGTGTCAATGTTCTCCAGTTAATCAAGGAAAGATCTACTTTGACACACGATCCTTTTCCTGTCAAAGAGTGTTTTTCTCTTCATGTTGCTTTTGCAATGTTTGATCCCTTTGAATACGAAAGGCTGATTACTGGCTGTGGTGTAGAGTTGTTAGGGCATCCAAACAAGGCTTTTATAAAAGCAAGGAACTAGCAGGTTCAAGAGAGTGCCAAAAAGGAAAGGATGAAAAGCAGTTTAGCAATAGCAGCAGCATTCTGGGTCAAATGGGCTTTGCAGAGGTCAGAGAGGCTTTTTCAGTCATGGAAAAAAGAATTGTGGGAAAGAAATGATGATAATAAAGTCCAATATGTTAATTTTCCCCTGTCTGAAAATCTGTGTTGCATTAGTTGAGAAATCTTTCGTTGCTTGTTTGGCAGGTGGTAAAAACAAAGGTCTGAAATGGGAGAGGGTAGCAGACATTTACCTGAAGTGGTAGTTTCCTCTGAGTCTTTGAAGAGCCAGCAGAGAGTCTTACCAAGTCATGTTTTGAGAGAGAGACAGAGAGGGTTCACAACAATTTTCAGCATAGGTTTGAAAGGAAAATCAAACATTAGTGCACAGACCTTCACAGTTGCTTGTACATGGAAAAAACAATGAAGGACTGGAATGCTCTTCAGTTTCTGCTCCCTGGCTTGATCCTATCTTGTATTGCCTTTGGTGTAGCAGACACCATTGCCAAAAAAAAGCTTTTGTAAAAGTTACAATACTTTTGTGTTGTGATACCAACACACAGCAGGCAGGTTTAACCTCAAGGGAAGTGCTTAACTGCCTCAGATACATAAGGTAGCTTAAATGAGTCCACACCACATTATTTTTTCAACCATAAGAGAGCAGATCTAAGTAAACTGTGATTAGCTTGGGATCAGCTGTAGAAATGCTGAAGATTCAGAAGGTGCATCTAATAATACTCATTGTGTACCTTTCTGATCATGTCTGATGAGACATGTCCTTTGTGAGTCTTTTAATTTTTGTCATTGGCTAGTGTGTAAAGGAATGGATTTACTTCTGTTTGCAGGTTTTGTGCAGTAAGAATGACTGCAATTAAAGGACCTGTTGGAAAACATGAGTGTGGGGCATAAGACTAGGAAGGAGATTGAAAATACCTCATCATGTGATAACTGGGAGTCACATGCAGGACTCCATGAGTCAGCAACATGCCCTTATGGTGATGAAGCACTAACCACAGACTGGCTTGCACTAGCAAAAGCATAGCCAGCAGATTAAGGGAAATGGTTACTCCCCTTTACTTGGCTGCCCTGAAGCCACATCTGTGTCCATTGTCCCAAAGTGGGTTCAGTTTTGAGTTCTGTAGAACAAGATAACTGACAAACCAGAGCAGAGGCAGCAGAGTCTGGCAGAAAGCATCAAAGATGTACATGAAGGTGCTGAGGCAACAGGGCTTGTTGAGCCTGCAAAAGAAGTCAAGGGTAAGGAAAATTTGAATGCAGTCTTGCATTTGAATGAAAAGGAAGAGTGAGACAGACTCTTCTCTGAAATTCACTGCGAAAGGGTAAGACTGTAACAGTGAGAAGTTGTGGATAGAAACTTTTTAATTTGACATAAAAAGATGTTCTTTATGGGGAGAAGCACTAAGCATTGTCCAGGGGGTGATTTCCCATAGAGGCTGTGGAGTTTCCATGCTTGGAGATTTTCAAAACTCAGCTGCTCAAGGTCCTGAGCAGCCTCGTCTAAGCTTGAAGTTAGCTTTGCTTCAAGGAGGACATTGAAATAGGTGACCTCCAGAGGTTATTTCCAAATTAAATTTTTCTGTGATTCTATGACCTAAATGAAATGAATCAACATTAAGCTGCTCTACATCTTCATTATGGAGAAGGGCTGGAGCTGCAGAGCATGGTTCCTCACCTCAGCATTTCCTGGCCTCACCTTTAGTTTCTGCAAGGCAATTAGAGAAACTGGGAGAGGCGGAGTGCCTCACAGCTTGATCCATTCCCCCGCTCCCCCCATGTTGTTGTTAATGTATAACAGTGGTCATTTATATTTTCTTTGTTTCTTTTGATTTAAAAAAAAAAAAAAAAGAAAATATGCATGTAGGCTCAAATATGCTAAGAAGCATATTAGATTAAAACATTCTTAATTGCGATAGAGAAGTCTGCCCATTCTGTCCTGTGCTTTAACTACTCACTGAATGGTTTTTAACACCTATCTCTACATAAAAGAATTTTGATTGATGAGAAAAATGAGTAAAATGTAACTGGAACACATTGTACCTGTGTGAAAACTCTTAAGCTAGCTCTGTGTTGTCCCTTTTCACAATCTCTGTTAATCATTGCCATAATAAATGTTTTCTTTTCCCATTTCTTCCACCAGTCTTCTTCCAAGTGTATGAAAGAACATACGCTTTTTTAATACTGGTCTTTTGTGATGGTCTAAATTTTATACTGCCAATACAAATAATTAAAGCAATGTTTCTTTCTCTTCCTTGAAGTTTTATGTACTGTCAGTGAAATAATTATGTTGTAATTTGGGGATCATTATAAGAATTAGTATTCTTTAACATCATGAAGTTTGTAATATTTTTTACGACTTCATTGTAATAGACTATTTGAACTACAGCAAAGCAATTTTAGTCCATGAAAGGAAAGGGTTTTGGCAGTGGAACAAGTGATGAAAGAAATGGGAAAATAATTGCCTACCTCTTAGCAAGAGCTCACAGAAATTAGAGGAACTCTTTGTCTCTAAAACCATTATGAAGTTCAGATTATTCACCATATCACTACTTTAAAAATGCTTTTGGAAATACTGCTTCTGTCATTATTGAAAGTGACAGTAAACCACCAGCAGTGAGAAGACTTACTCCCTGTGCCCATTGGACTCAGAGGGAATGATGGCTTGGGCTTGATTGACTGATTGTATAAGTCTGGATAAGATGTGTCTTTTGAACACTTAGGTCTGATTCTAGTTTCATTCAAAGTTAGTGGTGGTTATTTTCATAGTAAAATCAAAGTGAGTATTTTCTCCATGGTAGTCTTCACCTATTGAATTAAATCTTCATTTCTGAAAGTGCTGATTAGCATGTAAACCAGGTGAGGTTTATCTATCTCCACATCATTGGCGTTCTGTATGAGTAATGTGTACATATATACGATATCAAACTGCACAAGTGCAGATACAGCTCCTCTAAACTCAGAGTTCAGTGTTTTCCTAATTACTTACAGCCTATTGAGATTAAAGCAACAAGTTCTCTTTTGTGTTAAACAAGAAGCTCACATTCTTTACTGATGAGCTACTCTCCTTTCTCCCTCTTGATGATCATGGGCAGCATTCTTGCAAACAGACATCCCAGTCTCATCTGCCCCGTCCTGGTCCCTGTCCTGTCCGTCTCTTCTGCCGCAAGAAAGCCTTTGTAACTTGTGGTTGACCTAATTGTGCAGTGACAGCCCTGCTGCTGCTGCTGCTGCTGCTGCTGCTGCTGGAGCAGGGCAGATCCCTGGTATGGCCCTCACTTGGGCTCTGCACAGTCTGCAGCATGGAGCAGGGTGTAGGTAAGCAGCAAGGCAAGGCATTGAAGGACACTCCAGTTTCACTTGTGGATGAGATGTCCCATGGAGATTTCAGTGGGACTCGGAGTCTATGGACCAGGTTCTGCACCCCTTTCAATATCACATGCCAGCTGAAGCCAGTGAACAAGGTGACATGTCACTGAAAAAAGGTCTTGACATCGTTATATGTTTGGAAACACAGAGTCTTCTGAGGTGCAGCAGTGTTTCACTGATATATTATCTGTGGCAGTTGTTATTTGTGCATCCCATCCTGAAGTACTTGCTGAATATTCTGTCTTAATCTGGATGTGTCTGCATGAGGTCTTGAAGATCAAAGCCTATATTGAAATCTGCTTAGTGTCATGACAGAGAGAAACAAATGTTGAGATTTTTCTTTATTTGGCCAACAAATAACCTTAGTAGCTGCCATTGTGATCACACTGTGATTAGTGTGTGGTGGTTTTCTGCATGTGCACTCCCTCTCAGAAAAAATATGCAAAAATCACAAGGCAAAATCACATACACTACTGTGCATTACCCAGTTCTCTGTGTAGAATTAGAAAGTTCATAAAGGTATTTTCTTACTCCAGAAGTCAAGACCACTCAGTAAAGTTGAGGTTGGCTTTTTTCATGTCATGTATCATTACCCAGTAATGCCCATCCATCTTCAGTTTGCATCAGTGGAGACTTAATCAAGCATGTAGAAGGAAGAATACATTCTTACTTCATTTATCCAGGGATGGCTCAGCTTTAGAACAGGGGTGTTTTAGTGCTGCTTTTAGCTGAAACAAGGTTGTTAACATGGCACAGAACCATAGGAATACTGTTTTGTGTGTGTGCTTTCATGTTCAGATGAGTAGTAGTGGCAACTTAACAACTACAGAGTTTGCCAGCAACTCTGCTCAGTGCCATGTGTTAACTGTGTTAAAAATTAATGGATCTTCGCAGTGAAGATAAAAGATTAGGGAAGTACTTTGACAAACTGATAGACTTGAAGAAAAGGGAACATTTTGATTTTGCTTGAGCACAGGGAATTTAATTGTTGAATAGAAAGGTATCTTTCTGTAGGTCTTCGCTTCAAGATATAACTACTGTTTACTGAGGGGGTTCTTACACTGAACTGGGTGATTCAGCTGCCAAGATCTAGACATAACAGATAGGGATTGATTCACACATAGATCCTGGTAATAAGAGAATTGTTTTTCATTTTGTTTTTCAATATGTGGGAAAAATGGGCTGGGGGGTGGAGACCCTGCCGTAGAGCAGTTTCCTGGATCACATCAGGGAGAAACTCAAGTGTTGTTACTACAGTGGGCAAGTAGGACCGTGTGACCAAAAGGATCTAAATCCCTAAGCAGTACGTTGCAGGCAGGCAAGAAGAGGATGAGGAAATGAGAGAGACAGCTAGGGAGGAAAAGCCTGCCATCCTCGTGTCAGGAACTGGAAGTAGGTGCTTTGTTATAAATTGCTGTGCCAGCTATAGGGTGGAGGTCATTTATGGCATCCTAGTGACAACAGATGTGGCCTGTGTTATATAGAGGCCTCTTTGCATCAAGGTATACTGCATTGTGCATTACTTCAAAGTCTTCCTGTGTGCTTCCACTCTTCAACTTCCACTCTTCAAATTGGTTTCTTTGGCATCTACTTTGTTCTGTTTTTAACATATTATAGCTTTTACTAATGCTTTGCTGGTGAGTTGTTACTGGGGTTTTTTGTTTGTTTGAAAGCCAAGCAGGCCATATACTCTTACCTGTTTGTAGGGTTTTATTATTTGATGTTTAATGACAAATTATTCATATTTCTCCTTAATATTGGTGTTTTCCTAACTGGAGTGCTGTCCTGAGCACACTCTGATCAGTTCAGAGGCACGTTCTTAGTTCCTGTAATTGCCATTTTTAGATGGAACGATCTCTTGGATTAAATCTGGAACCCAGAGCTAATGTTATAGAAAATAAGGTCAAAGAAATCAAGTAACATTCCTTCCAAAGTCGCAATAGAGTCTTTAGATCTTCTTCCATCATTAATAAAGATGCTTGACAGCACTTACAACTTTAATCATGATTTGTAACCATCTGAATTGTATTGCTTCTGCTGTCAAAAATCAATTTCAGTACTTAATGGCATCTTGTAACCTCAGTCAAGGAGAATGTTGGTTTGATTTTTATTTTGGTTTTACTCAAAGCTTCATTGCTAAGCTACACCCTTACAAAATTATTTCTATGACATTTTTCAACAAAGTTATTTTTAGTTCTCTGACTTAAAGAAAATAGTTTTGTGTATATAACATAATACAGAAGGATTTCTCTGTGTTGATCATTTTTATTGAGTTGTGGATTCCTGCATTCTTCAAAAAGTGCTGGATTCTGACCCTAAAAAACAACGAAGTGTATGTTTAATCTCAGTCATGCTTGTAGACCTGGGACTTCTCATATAATTAACATCTACCACAAGTGTCTGCAGGATCAGACCATAAATTATTAATCTTACTTTTGCTTACTGAGGTTGAAGAATAGAATGCAGCACACTTATAATTACAAATTAAACATTTAGATTAGGCTTTATTGATTCCTTTTGATCAAAAGGGCTTGATTTTGTCTTTAGTCACTCAATAATTTTAGTCATTGAAATGATTGTCCTTGTTGGGAGTTCCCCTTTAATGGCATAATTGCAGGATGGAGTCTAGCATTGTACATTTCTTAAGGGAAATAAAAAAATTATATTTTTCACCAAAAAACCCCACCCCAAAACAAACAAAAATCTAGGTAGCTCATAAGAACCAAACAAAAATAGAGTACAAAAAATTGTATTGTGTCTTAATTTTCTCTCCAAATTTGCAAGTCCTAGTAGAGTTAAACACGCAAAGGGCGTATCCTTTGATAGTCTCTATAAATGACTAAACATTGGAAAAGATTCTCCTTTAAGCACAGTATGGTCTACTTTTCTGAACACTTACTAGTAGATTTTTTATGCTTTGAAAAGAGATGATTGTTATTCTCTCACTTAACACATGGGAAAATGAAGGGTGGTAAAATGAAGTGACATTCAGTGGGCCAGCAATAGATCTACTTTACCAGTTTGGTGTCCTGACTGGCAAATGCTGCCCATTTTTACCTGTGTATAGAGTTGTTATTGGAAATGTCACGATCTCTTTGGCAGCATGGAAGAGGAGTAATGAGGTTGTGTTGTCAGAAATAATAACAGGAGTGATTTCTTGAACAGCATCATTTAAACGTTAATCTAATTCCCCAAGAAACTGTCCCTGGAAGGTTGTTTCTTCACAGAAATAAGGAAACTGATTTGCTATAGAAGTTATAAAACGTAAGCTCTACAGGGCAGGCACAGAAAACTACCTTTCTGAAAGCAAGAAAATGTTTTGTCACATTTCAAATAATCTTTATCTTATATACAAACATTGAGCTCTATCCTACTATTTCTAATGCATTTTGTGTGGGTTTTTTCCCATCGCAGAGGAATAGCTCTCTGTTCGATTTATGTGCTGATGACTTTTAGCTAACTTTCCTTGCTATATTTCCTTTAGAGAGCCTGCTGCCTGCCTGTGATAGTGTTTATGTAGTGGATGACACAGTTCTGGAGCTATCAGAGGTTGAAGAAACAGCATCAGAAAGCAGCTGTTTTGCATCTGAGGACACCACGGAAGACTCAGGTGTTGTGAGCTCCCCATCTGACATTGTATCTTTGGATTCACAAAATGACAGCATGAAACTGAGAGACATCAAGCTGGTCAATGGCTACACGGACTCCACAGAGGCAGATGTGATATATGGCACAGAGACATGCCCTATAAAGAACAACTGCTGCAATAGCATGGAACCTGACAGTGCTCCACAGAGGTAAAAATTTATTTGCAACCAGCTCTTGGAAAATAGCTTGCATGTCCTCCTTGTAGGGAATCTACTAAGTTAGAAAACTAACTTCTACTTTCTTCTGTTCTTTCATAAACCAGTACCAATGCCAAGTGACTCCTCCCAATGAAAACCTCGCTGCCAAATCCCCTCCAGTGACATACTTGTAGCAACAGGCAAAGGTCACTTTTCTGTTTGAACTTGTAGTTACATTTCTTGCAAAAGACTGCTGCCCTCCGGAGTTGATTTCTCCAAGGAGTCTGAAATAATTTTGTTACAGTTTGGTTTATTTTGTAGTTCTGATAACATATGAAGTGCTTAAAATGTTACTATATATTGATCTAGAAAAATTACATGCAGGTCATAAAATGGAAAATTCATAAAATGGAAAAATTCAAGCCACTGAAAGCAAGGTGGAAAAGGATTGTATTCAGTGATTTGAGGGAACTGATTTGTGGGTGTGTGCATGCATACATATGTTCACCTGATGCTGACTTCCAGTGGTGTTATATCTTGGGTTGTTGGGGTTTTTTTCAGCATATTTCCTTTCTTTTTTCTTCTTCTTTTTTTTTTTTTTTTCATAAACAAACATTTTCCTGCAGTTTTTGCAAGAAAATATGAGAACGTGGAATTTAACTAGAAACTGCCTTAAAGCACAAGTGACTCTGACACTGTTTGCCAAAACTCACATAGTTGGTGGCAGGGCTGCAAAGGGAACCTAAAATTTATAGGATTTTGCAAATACAAACTGGCCAAATAGGAAGCTGTGCCTCCAGCAAGGAGGGTGGCCTGGTAATACTGACAGGGATCCGCTCTGTGTGATGCTGCAGAGTCATGGAAAAGGGGCCAGAAATTCCTCTGAATTCTCAATTGACACAAAGTCTGTGCTTTCTGGTCTCTCTCCATTCATCTGCTAATCTGTAGCCCCTTCATAAGAGCATGTATCATGACCTAGTTATTTCCTTCCACACATTTCTGAGGGAGAACTTCATCTTGGATCATGCAGTGGGTGATAAATTAGGGATAAATTGGGCCAAAGTCTGTATTTAACCTATTGGAAAGATCTCAAGGCTTTTCTTTATCCATCATTATCAATGAGGAAAAGGTCAAGCCTCACTTAGATACTCGCTCAGCAATGCATTTTTCTCATGATTTGTCCTTTTTCAGTTTCTTGGATCCTGATGCAGTCTCTACTTGGAGGATTAGATAGGCTAGTATTAGTATAGTAACTGCAATTAGCATTCCATACCCGATCCAAAAAAGCAAGCCATTAATTTCAGTAGACTTAGATTGGGCCTATAAGATAAGCAATCCCAGCTTTCCTCAAAATGCAGGAATCCTGGTTAGGAAGACACACATGCACATTGAGTGGGAGGGGAAAAAGTTAACATAATGTTGAGCAAAGACATCAAAGCAAAGCCTTGTAAGAGCAGTACTAATCAACAAAAAATATTTTGGCCTTTTTCTGGTTTTTTTAGTCAAATAAAAGAAAGACCACAGGTCATTAAGTGACACACTCCCTCTTGGAAGTCAGTATTCTCTCCACCTTTCACTTCAGCCAAAGATATAGACTGTGCTTTGCCCAGAAAGATTGGACAAGATGATCCTTGAGGTCCCTTCCAACCTGATATTCTGTGATTCTGTGATATATATTCTGTATGTTGCATTGAGATTCACCTTTGCCACAGAAACACACAAAGTCCTTCAGCTTGGATGGAGCACACATAGAAGAGACAATGGGTCATTTCATAAGCTGCTTAGTGGTCTCGCTAAGCCAAAGGAGTGGAAGCTGGAAAGATAGTGTGGTGTACTGCCCATCACAATCAGGGAGGTGGTTACTCCTCCCTGCTCAGCTGCTGTGAGGCCAGTACTGTAGTACTGTGTCCAGTCTTGGGCCCTCAATTCAAGAGAGAGTTTGGCAAACTGAAGAGGGTCCAGCAGAGAGCCACTGAGGGCACACAGGCTGTGAGAAGGAAAGGAGGCAACTGGGTTGTTCACCTTGCAAAAGTTATGTGAGTAAGGAGTAACCTGATGGCAGTCTTTCCCTAAATAAAAGGAGGACTAAGGTTTCTCAGGGATACACAGTGAAAGGGCAAGAGGCAACCATCACCAGCTGCCATAATGAGAATAAAAATTGAATATAAGAAGGAAATTCCTTGAAACAGAAGCAGTTAAGTAGTGGAAGAAGTTGCCCAGAGAGGTCAAGGAATGTCCATGCCTGGAGGTTCACAGAAGTCAGCCAAGCAAAGCCTTAGGCAGCCTGGTCTGACTTTGAAATTAGCCCTGCTTGGAGCAGGAGTTTGAGCTAGGCTTCCAACTTAATCTTTTCTGTGATTTTATCATGCCAAATAGTCTGTATTTATCTAATATGTCCATAATTTTAAAAAGAGTGAGTTTAGACTGGAATAGGAGACAGTACTGTTGTTTGGGGAGTGTGTTATTTTTTTATAAATTCTATTTACTTTTTGGGCTTTGGGACAGCAAAAGTGCTTGAGATGAACTTTAGAGTATAGTAGAAACTTAACATTTGTGATTTATTTTAGTCTTATGTCAGCAGCCACTTAGAATGCCATGGTAGTGATGCTGACAGTAGTATCTTCTAAACTTTTACACTCTGAATGTGCCAATAATATTTGAAGGTAAATCCAATTCCACTCCTAACCTATGTTTGTAAACAAACCAGCTTTGAGAATTGTGCTCATCTAAATCCTTTTGAGGTCAACTTGCTAAGTTTTCAAAAGCCACTTCCTAAAGCGTAGAGGGAAGGAAAAAAATTAAGAAAGGTTTTTTGACCTGTTTGTATGAAATTCTTGTTTTAGTGGAATGTAAATCAATTCTGAGTACAATTTTGAGTACAGCCAAATTTGAAGAACATCAGTTTCAACTTCCACTGTCAGAACAGCTACCACCCCACTAATAAAATCTGTTGGGAGCTCTGATTGCAAATAGTTCTTGTGATGAATGGGCTGCTTTCAGGATGAAAACAGCCTACTAAATTCTCAGACAAATCAAAGTGCAGTTCATGTGGATAGTTGATACCAAGCTGTATTGAGTTTTAAATATGTTTCATAAGCTACTAAAAACTTAAGGCAAAAGTTTACATAGAGTTTATTCATTCCTTTCTATCTTCTAGTCCATGTACCAAAATCTAACTCAGTTCTAAAGGGAAGATAAGAAGAAAGAAATCTGGGAGAACGTGTCAATACTTGGAACTAGATGATCTTTAAGGTCCCTTCCAACCCTGACAATTCTATGATTCTACTGTAAAGAAGCACTAGTTAGCAGCAGTGAATTGGAGTCCTCTTTGAGTCTGAGCTCCAGTGAAGCCAGAAATTTTATTTAGTGAATAATTTGGCTGAGGCTTGGGAAAAAAGGGTTAAAAAGAATAATGGAAATATTTAGCTTGTCATTTTAAATTTTAAAGCTGACTAAAACTTGGGCTTTCCACCCAGTTGAACTAATTCCTAAGAATTCCTAACTGACTCCTAAGTATTTATAATGCTGTATACTAAAATCATTTTGTACTCTGGGCTGTGAAAAGTACCCTTAAAATGAAAGCAAATTCTATTTGGAGTGTGAAGAGCTATAAAGGAAGTCCAAGTATTATTTTGCACATGCCCTGTGAAGAGCTACAGTGAAGAGCAGAATCAAGTCCACCTAAGTTTGGTCCAGAGGCTTAGCCTGTGCTTCAGGAGATCAGCAGTATTTTGGCATGTTGCTTACTTTGGTTTACTGTGTGTTTGGTTTTAAATGCATTTTTCTTAGAGTTTCTGGAATTGTTTACTGGGTGGCCTGGTCTCTGTGTAGCTAAAATGCTTCATAGCATTAGAATATCAGAGCAGGGTCTGCACCTCATCTGCTGCTCAAGTCAAGGAATATTGTGAACGTTTAAGGGTATGGTCTTCAACGTGCAATAGGTTTGTCTGCACACAGCAGCGTAACAGTGCGGCCGGGTCAGTGCGGCCAGTGGGTGCCATGGGCTTTGCACACCCAGAAATGACAACCACAGCAGAGATCATGTCTCGCTCAGTTCCCAGAGCACAGAAGCAGACATCTCTAAAAGAAGGTCCCTGGAATCCAGGGTTTCCAAGCTGAGGTCTTTCCTCCATGGTTTTGATTTTCAGTACACGAGAGCAACTTGCAAGTGCACTTTATTATGTTTTGTTTTGGAATTCTTGTTCAAGCGATCTTAATCCAAATATACGTATTAATTAACATGTAGAATATAAAATCAAATGTCAAAACACTCCAGTTCTACCCTTGGCCCTGCCTCTAGCCTGTTAAACTATCTTTGTCTCTCCACCTCTGATGTCCCCTTCAGCCACTGACTTTTTTTCATGGTAAAAACCCTAACACAGCTATCAGATCTCACAATATGTTTGTACACTGTCTGGTGGAGCAGAATCCTGACCTCAGCTGGAGGTGCCAAGAGCTAACCCCATATAAATAATTGACTACATGCAACGTTTGGCTGTGAATGTTTTAATATTAACTGCTGACTCTGAACACTATACTACATAGTTCTCTTTCTTCATATCCTTCCTTACAGTTGATTTCTTTGTGTTATGTATCTGTTCACCAAATTTTAATATATAGTGTTAAATGAGTAACAAGAAAACCACAGAGAAGCTGAAATGTTGCTTATGTAGCAGTAAGTACATCTCATGATCTCAGTGTTGCAACTCTGTCCTCCCATACCCCCTCCTTTCCCATTCCTTGTGTGGTGTCATCACGCAAGTTCCTAGGGGCAGGGATCAGACAATTTTATATACCTATAAAGCATCATGCACACCTACTGTCTGGAGCTTTATAAATAATTGCACATTAAAAATTATGTTAAAATAATATTATTAAGGATGCTAGGTCACATGCTCAACATTAGGTAAGATTAATATTAAGGTTGTCTTTGTAACCTTAGATTCCCCCCTTTAACCTCAATTCCCCCTCTTTTGTGCAGTATGGTAAAGTCTAGTTAAAGTGATCATACTCAATTTTAGTTTATTTTCTGTCTAAGTTTCAAAGCTCAATTAATAAAGCAAGTATACCACCGTTCACTCTCAGTTCACATTCTCTAATGGAGACAGGACTATTCAATTTCCTTTTGCTCTTTTTGTCTTACTTATCACTCTGGTATCCATGTGCCACACAGACCTGAGTTCATTTCTCTGCACAGTAATCATGTGAGGTGAAAAGGTGGCATTATTCTATTTTAGAGGAGAACTGATGCAATAGCAACCAGTTAGACCATGCAGGACTCCTTTTTTTTCAGAGGACTGAGCATTAAATGGCATCTCATGTATCAGAATGCAGCTCTCCTTTTCCTACAAACTCTGTTAATAGAGGTTTAACCATTTTGACTGAAATAAAATAAAACAATCGTGCCTTGGCAGGGGGAGTTGCACTAGATGATCTCTGGAGGTCTCTTCCAACCCCTACCATTCTGTGATCATGGAAATGATACAAATTGTTGCATTTGAACTGCCACCTAGCAAAGATATACAATTTCTGAACAAGCAATTGAAATCAGGGTTTTAAAAGGGGTCTTAAGAGTGAGTGGTTCCACCAGCATCTCTCAGAGCAGGAAAAACATTTTAAAATACAGAACTCTTTTTTTAAAGGTTTTTAATTTATTAAAATATTTTAAAAATAAAAGTTTTTTAAAATGTAAGGGAAACTTGGCAGTTATAAAGCTAAATAAATACAGACTTGTTTGGGAGAAAAAGATAAAATACCTTCCAAAGATCTGAAAGGGATTTTCCCCTCCCTTGAGTTTCTGTTTCAGTAGCCATGAGAGAGGAGTATTTTTTCACGTACAGCTAGTGGGGGTTGTAGGTTGGGGGCGGAGGAAGCCTCCTGAGATCAGTTCATGCTGTGGATCTGGACTGGGATAATCCCATTTCCTCCCTTTCTCTTGGAAGAATTTGTTACCTTTGGCTCTGGTTGGGGTAGCTGAAGCTACTGGGAGGAGAAGAGTCCTTTTTGTTACCAACCTGAGAAATACTCTCTGCTACAAAACTATTGGGGTTTTGATGAGTTAGTTTAAAACAAAAGCTTGAAAGGATAGGGGTAGGTGAACTTGTTCTGCTTAATTTTCAGCCCATTCAAATTCAAATGTTACAAGGTTTCGTATTCCACTTGAGAAGGGCAGGAGGGATAGAGAAGTCAGTAGTTGGAGAGAATTCAGCAGTGAAGCTGGTCGGAGGAAGAAGAAATACAATAGTGGGTGGCAGAAGGCAGGCAGGCAGGAAGGAGAAAAAATGTAATAAAAAATAGCAGTGTATGTGTGTATTATATATACTGCTTTGTGCACAAACATGTCCTGTGTAATTACATGTCACCTGTAACTATCTCTGAGAAATATGAGGAAATTTTACTCTTGTTTTTCCTATAGCATAGGCTTTATTTTAGCTGGGTAGGTATGTGTTTTACTTTTTTGAAAACAGAAATGTAGTTTCAAGGGGGAGGAAGATAGAGAAAGGGTTAAAGTGACAGGGAGAACTTCAGGGATGAAAAATTGCTTAATTAAGACCCAGATGTCTGACAGATTTGCAAGCCTCTGCTTTGAACATAGTTTTGCTAATTTCCTTCCTTATCTCTGTCTTTCCCTTTCCCCTTGTTCCAGAAGACTCTTTAAATTTGGATGCTCTCATGCACTTTTTGCTTGCAGATCTTCATGGAGGGGAGATACTAATGTTGTTATGGTTAAGCAGTAGATACTCACAGAGCAAGAATCCCAATTAAACCTTTCTTTTAAACTCATCCTCTGGAAAAATGCCGTTTACTTTGGAGCAGTAGAATTCTTCACATGTTAGGAAGAAGCTTGGTTGCTAAAGGTGTGGTGCTGGCTTCCAGGAGAGAGATACTGTGGTCCTTGCTCTGTTTCTTACTTTTCTGTGCAAACCAAGAGAAGTCATTTAACCTCACTGTGCCATCTTTTAACTGGCAGTGTTATATTGCACAGGTGATGTGGCTGTGTTAAGATTTAAATCATACTGGTCCACGTTCCTGACTATTTCTGGCAGTGCTGTCTGCCTGCAGGCTTTCCTGTTGAGAAGCTGTTGCCGGAGACCCGTGCAAGGAAGGAGAGCAGGGACATGCTTCAGCTGTAGAGCAACTACAACTGCTGCTTATGCAGCAGGACCCTGGAACCAACATATGTCAGGGGACTCTGGAAGCTTAAATCACCCTGGTATGTAACAAGATTAGAGATTTCTAGCATTAAAACACAAAATGACAGAAAGCAAAAGCATTTTCCTTTGCTTTCTGTTTAGATTTTTGACCAGTGACCATGGAGAAGGACTGTAAAAGGACCACAAACCCAGCTGCTGCTGAAAATTACTTCATTTTCCTCATCATCTATATTTGCAAGTTCTTATTTTTAAATGGGTGGTGTTTATGTCTAAAGGCACTACTCGACCTGTGTGTTCTAGGATTGGAAAATAGTTCAATTCAATCTCTGATGATTTTTATTCAGCACAGATATAAATCCAGTCTAAAGACCTCTATAAGTTTGATGCAGTCCCACAGAATTAGAAAAAGAACACAAATTTTAAAATTGGGAATGGAAATGATACCTGTACCTTGCTCTCAAAAAGTATATGCCGCTGTTTTTTTATTGTTCATTGAAGATCATAAAAACCAAGGTTATGTGGCATCCAGCAGAATATGACCATGTGGTTTTTCACTTTTTCCTAGTTGCCTGTGATTTTCAGAAATTTTGCATCAAAGACAAGTGATGACTTTGCTGTCTAACCAATCCTAAGTTGATTGTTCAGTCAACAGATTTTGCTTTAGGATTTGGTCATTTGAACATTAATCCTTATGCTCAAGTTCAGAGGAGACAGCAGAAATGGAAAATATCACTGGTCAGGTCATAGCATAGGTGACCAGAAAGATACTAGCTGCTCTCCTGATGCTGTTATATTCCTTCCTTGGAAGGAAAAAGAAAAAAGTCGTCTGACCTAAGAATTGAAAAGAATGGAAAAATGGTCCCTAAAATTTTGTAAGGTATTGATTCATCTGGAAAATAGTTACCCCCACTTTTGAAGAGTATTTCACTGCATCACTCACAAAAAAAATTACATAAACACCTTGAGTTTACTCCATGCCATCTTTCTGGCATGGTCAAATAGCAAGTTGTGTTCAGAAAGCTTTCGCCATACTTTATACAACTTGTTTGTGTAAGAGGGGAGCGTATTATGGATTCATTTTGAAGAGGACACATTTGGACACAACAGATGTGTTAATGTAATTCCCCAGTATCAGACTGAGAAGACTATCAGAGCTGGGAAAGGAGCCCAAATGCTCCAAAGCCCAGACTGGAGTAACCATGTTAGTTTTCCACGTTGGTCAGTCCCTGTCAGTTGCCTAAGACATGTGTGAGAAGCTGAGTGCTCTCAATGTCCCTTGGCTGCCTCATAGCAGTCACGACGTCCATGTGTGTGCTACTGCACAGTGTGCCTGACTGGATGTGACTGCACTGGCTCTACCTTCCCTCCCCAACTAGTAACAGATTCACAGGAGCCATGTTCTCAAGCCTTTTGATACAGGAAACAGTACAAAATGAGTGAGGCTTTCAGGTTACATTCAGTTAACCTGAGAGATGTCTCCTGCTGTTTATTCTTGCCTGCTGTCCTCCAGCAGGACATGGATCTCCCTATCTTCCATATTATGTCTACCAGCCCCAGACAGATGTCTTGAGTGTACTACAGTATTTGAAATGGCACCAAGAGCCTGAGTTTAGATAACTGAATCTCTTCCTCAATCCCTTCTCTGCAGTTTATGTAGGTCTGTGCTGTATTTAAACAGATACAGTAGGAGTTGTGGTCTCTACCTCTGGTGCCATACATGAGGCTCACCAGAATTCCTGAGAGTTCTGGTGGCTCAAAGAGACTTGAGTCAGTTTTATCATTTGCTGGTAAAGCTGCTGTAACTAAAACAAAATCTTCTGCCATTGCAAATCCATTGTCTTGCCACTGGTTTGGTTTTCTTTTTAATGCAGTATTTCCAACTAGGTTTATCAGATAATTTTTTCTCTTTCTTAGAATGTAAACTTTCTCATAAATGTCCATCTCCCGTGGGACTGATTTGATGAAATGCTGCTGTAAGCTTCATTTTGTCTCCAACTGTGCAAATGACTGCTGAGGAGTAATTATGTGTTGTAGCCTGGACTCAGAGGAACACTAAAGGCTGTAGTTTAGTAGTCACTTTGCTCCATTCTGTGCTCTTGCACAAATCTCTGTTTATCTACATAAGTAATAAGTGTGCAGGCTTCCAGGAACCATACACATTTGCCATTTCAAGCTTGGGCTAAATACTCACCAGTGCTGTATTTTTAGCACCTCACGTTTTACCAGAAAGGCAGCATAAAGATTATCAAGTTCTTCCCTAAGTCCAAAAAAGCATGTGTGAGAAAATACCACTGGTAATGTTTATCCAGAGTGTAGAACATGGTATCGGAATAAGTCATATTTTTCTTGGATTGTGGCCAAAACAGAGCTGTCAACAAAAGAAAAGTGTATAGAGTTAGAAGGAAAGAAAGCTATGAAAGAAAAAATTAGAGGTCCTTTTGTTTTTCTTTCCCAAATACTGTTGTGAGAAAGAGTCTTCTTCAGCATATTTATAGATCATGGGAGGTACTGAAAACTACCAGACCTTCACCTCACAAAACACATATCACGTTGTAAATTTCCAACACGAAGAATTTTAAGAAAAGTCCTGTGATTAATCTATGCCTTCTGACTTGCTTTGTAGGTGAATTTGGAGATTAATTGAACAAGAGCTCTGGTAGAAATTTGGAAATGCAAGAGAAAAAATCTTTTTCTGAAGCTCCCTCTATAAGAGCAAATAAAAATCCTTTCATTTTCACTGCATTGTTCTCTTTCCTTGAGAAGAATTCTGTGAATTGGATATTATCCCAGTTGTCTAGATAAGGAGATTGAAGCAGAGATTGAGAGGCAAATTATGTATAGTCACTGCATAAGAGCACAGAGAATAATGAAAGAGACCTTTGCTGACTCTTGTGCCCATCAAGAAGAAGATAATTTTGCTATAAAGAGTTATTGAAAGATTCCCATTGATTGACGTGAGAAAAGAGCTGTCGGTGTAATGGACCCTACACTGCATGTTCGGAGCCCAGGAATCCCTGTTCCAGTCCCAAATATGTTTACTTAGATAAATTGCCCATAAAATTCTCAAGCCAATAGTTCCTGTTAAATCCTGGAGAAAGTCCGGCACGGACAACCTTAGTACCACAGATTTGGGCTGTATTGTAGAACAGTCAGGCAGTAGACAGAAAGATGTGATCGGGTACCAGAAAGGTGGTGAGCTGGCATGGCATTCATGAAATTAGGTGTCGTTTTCTGATTTTTCTTCCAAGGCTTTGGAAACAACTTCACAGTAGCTTAGATAAATAGCCTCAATGTGTGTCAGTGATTTGCTTCCAGCTGCGTACAACTATCCTGCAAGACCATCCTTATAAAGAAGAAAGCAGTATTTGCCTCCCATGCTCGATAGACTTGTTGCTTTGAATGGTTCTCCCATCAAAAATGCTCTCTCTGAATTTGCAAATCAATTGTTTTAAAATGCACACGGGGAGAGCAAGGATTTTTTACTGACTTTATAAACTTTCCACTGCAAAACAATATGAAATTCTGTCAGGTCATTCTTTCTGCCACCTTCAAGTTGAGAGTTTTGTTTACCAGTCTTCTCTCCCAATACAAATGCTGTAGTAAATGTAAGTATTTTTGTCAGATTGCTCAGATGAGTAATCTCACTGATATGTGTGTACACTTCAGGGTGCAGTGGGCCTGCAGCCTTACAGCACCAGTTGCCTCTGCTGGAAACTTTGACTGATTTGTGCCTCTTTTCTCTTGATCCATCCGGGAGTTTACCATCCATCCACCCAGCTTACCGTGACTCTTGACATACAAGGATGTGTATGTGAAAAAAGGTTTTGGAAGGTTTTCTTGCAGATCTATTCACATACATGAACTCAGCTTTGTAACTGCAAGGCAGTTCAGGTGCGAACAGAATAATTGGACTCCAGGACTACTGCAAAAGACATAAAGAAAGGAGAGGTGAATTCTAAATAAATAAAGTGAAATAAAATACCTGATGCTTCAACATGTGCTTTCAGTTGCTCCTGCTATGAGAAGGGAAAAATCAAACAATGAAACAGCAAAAAAAGGAAACTACGTTGTTAGACATAATTTAAATCAGTGTCAGGAAAGATCCTTGATTTTTTATTCAGATTGTTATTTTATGGGGCAGCAGAAATAGGGCATTTTTCAAGTAATGTTTGGTAAACTACAAAAAAAATACATCATCTCTTACTATATCTGTGCTGTTAAGGGATTGGTCTTCAAAAGGGCAAATCTGCTTCATCTGACTAGAGTTAGTTTAAATATGGCTAGAACAAAAAATTATTTTTTCAATAGGGTAATCACAAGGGCAAAACTTAGATACAGGGTCACAGAAAACAATGTCTTAAATTCAGGTGAAGAACAGGTAGCCAGAAAAAATGAATTGCCCAATGTGAAATTCTGTCCTTGATGATTTAGATAGAAAAGCTCTGCTGGTCAAGATTTTTCTTCCTAAGAAACAGCAAGTCTGTTGTGTAACAGGTTGCCGTATGTATTTTTTAAATTTTAGGTATTTTTTGTTAGGATTTTTCTTACTTCCATTTTCCTCTTTTTTTTTTTCTTTTAATAAGCCAAGATAAAGCTTGGCTCTCATTCTGATTTCAGACTTGGTTTAGATCATTGTACAACTTCATCAAAAAACATGGAGCTATTTTCTGGCAAAATCAGGCCCCTTGATATGTTTCATTAGAAACAGATATCAAGGGATTACTTTTTCTTTCCTCCTTCCCTCCCTCCCCTCAGGAAGCAGAGTGATTGTCTAACAGTACTTAGCTGTATTTATTTTTCATTACCATGCAATTTTTCTTTAATTAAGGTGCAGTTATATTGGCACAGTGGGTGCACAGACTGGCTAGTGGTCGGCTGTTAAGATGGCATGGATATGCAAAACCTCTGCTTTGGCAGATGCTGCTCTCCTGCAGCCCAGCTGAAGCGCGTTCTTCATGGTGAAGCCAGACCACTTCTTTGTGACAGGCTTTATTAATCCTAATCTTTTGATCACCAGCACACTGAGTATGCTCAGGCACCACAGAGCTCCTTCCAAATGTGGATGTGTCACTATGGTGGTCTGTGTCTCTAAGGCTTGCATATTTTTCATAATTTGGGGAAAGAGTTTCAGAACCCCAGAGGACCCAAAAGGGCTGAAATGCTCGTGTGTTTCAGAGCAACAGTGCAAAGCAAAAAAAGGATACACAGCATTTTTCTCCTCTTTCGTTTTGCAGAAGAGATGAAGAAATGACTTCAGCTAAGCGTGAAAATGAGGATATGTTCATTGCTGCACAACTCCAGCAGACTTTGGCTGGCCTGGATGAAGAGTTAGAAGGTAGGGAAGTATGTTACCTCTGAAGTACAAAAGAGAGAGGCGTAGCCAGGAGATGCAGGGTCAAATTGTACTCTGAGACATCTGCACATTTCTTGCTGGGAGCAGCTCACAGATCTGAGGCAGAACGAGGTCCACCCAAAGAGGCTGCTCTGCCTGTGCTTCTGGGGCAGCTGCTCTTTATAGATTCATACTGAATATTTTTATCAGTTTGAATATTTTTATCTATTTATCAGATTGTCAGTGTATTTCAGTGTCTGCTACCAAAAAAAGATGAACATCAGTTACCTCACTTTATAGGCCAAATTTGGTATAATTCCATTGACTTCAGTGAAGCTAAATCAGTTGTGAATTTAGCTCTATGTTTAATGAGCAATGCCTCTGTTTTGTATTTTGCCGTGATGAAGTGGAGAAGGAAGGGGACATTTTTGTACCAAATGCCTCCCCTGCATTAGAAGACATATTTTAAAGTTAAAAATCAAAAAACATGAAGAGAAACAGTGGGAAGAGATGAAATGTCATATTGTGCTCCTCTTTTTCCTACTGTGAATAAAAATATTTTTCTATTAATGGTTTGTCACTAAATGACTTTGAATACTTTTTTAAAACTTCCCACCTTTATTTCAGTACTTTTGCAGTGGACTTGATTCTGATTTACTTTCTGTGACTTCTCTAACACTGCAATTTTTTAGCTTCTGTGTTGTAACCCTTGATTTATACAAGCAAATTTGAGAGGAGAGTTAAGCTTCTTGCACAATGAGGCTTCTGAAGTCACTGGTAATGAAGGGTGAGAAGAATAGAGAAAAAATACAAGTACTGTTTCTTTGCTTGCTCAAGGAAATCCTTCAGCTGGGCTGTTATTACAAACCAGGTCTGGGAAACATAATTTGGAGTTGCTCGCTGTTTCTCAGAAATGTTTCTCCTTTGGAGTCATGTGGTGAAATGTTTATCACTGAAAGAAGTTAGTCAAAGATAAGGTATGAACAATAGATTAAATTCTGCTTTCAGCTGCATTTGTATGTTTCCCACTGGCTGAAGCAGGAGGACTGCAGGAATATTTGGCTGATCCTAATCAGCAACTAGACAATAAAAAGGACCCGGATCTCTTCTTTTTTGTAATACAGGCATAAATATGTTCCTGTTAGTTTTAGTGTAACCATCTGATCTGCTTAAGCTTGTACTGGCTGTTTGTGTAATTTAAAGACATACTGCATAAATACTGCCTATATGTAATGTCGTGTTTGTATTTTGCAGCAGTGGATGGTATGAGTAACTCTGACTCGGAGTACACCAATGAAGTGTTGAGCCCACATATAAGAAAAGTTGAAGCTGACCAAGATGTCACCATTTCTGTTCCAGTAACAGTCATAGATGATGCTCCAGAAGTTAGCACCTCTAATTCAGCTGGAAATCAAGAGACAGGGGTCTCACAGAATAGCTCAACTGACTCTGTTAACACAGGAAACTCTACAAATAAAAACAACAATGCAGGTTCCTTTGACAAGGGTCACGCAGATAGTGGAGCTGTGTGCATATCCAAGGACCTAATACATCAACAACCATCTGAAAATGAGTTCAGTCACTTGCCTGTGGAACAGAGGAGAGATATGTTCGAATCTCTCACGTACTCTTTCGAAAAAAGAAGTGAAAAGAACTTAAGACTGGAAATCCCCCCCAAACATGGTGTCAGGTCTGAGGAATATAAATCTAAGATGACTCCATCTCACTCCAGGGTCACAGCTGAAATCAGTACAGTAAAAGAGAAGATAAATCCATTTAATGATTGTAGTAGCAGGGAAAGATCTCTGAAAAAAAGTAAATCAGAATTAGAAATCAAATGGCCTCCAGCAAAAAAAATTGAAGTAGAAGAAGTCCCATCAACACCGACATGGTGTCATCGTGTCCAGAATTCAGGAACAAACTATGAACCTAAAATGGGTTTGACAACCTTTAAAATTGTCCCTCCCAAACCTGAAGTAAAACATTTTGACAGAGGAGTATCACTCTCCACTGGTGCCATTAAGATAGATGAACTAGGCAACCTTATAGGACCAAACACTGGTGTCAGTAAGCAGATACCAGGTACCTCTACTGATGAAAGTGAGGAAATTTGTCTTGGGAAAGTGAAGGCATTCTGGAGGTCAAGTTCTATGGAAAAGCAAATGGATGACTCTGCTGAGCTTCTTCCTAAAAAGTCAGCAGTCACCACAAACTCTAAGCTCTTTACTATAAAACATGAACATAAGCCTGTCTTTCTTGCAGCTCCAAAACCTGTAGCACCACAAACTGTTACTACCCAAGTAGCTGAAAGACAGGCTGAGAATGAAAGGACCAAACCACCTCTTCCAGTTACACATTCTCAGGTGACATCATTAGTGGCCCCAACTGTTAATAAGGACAAGCTGGAGCTTCCATTTGTAAAGCCACATAGGAGAACTTCAAGTCAGTATGTTGCCTCTGCCATTGCAAGACACATCAACGTAACTAGCTTTAAGTCTGACTCTGTGGAATATCATGAGAAAGATGAAAATAAGCAAGGGACAGGAGAGGTTAAAACAGAAGGAGAGGTTTCACCAAAAAGATGTATTATTGTGGCCAAATATAGTCCCGTGGAAACAGAATCAGCAGAAACAAGAGAAACACTTTCAAGTATTTTTACTTGCAGTCAAAAAGCATCCCACAGGTTTACACCTGGTGATAATTCTGGCATGGAAAACAAAGTAGTTAACATCAGGGCACCAAATCAAGCAACTTCTCTGAGTTTCTATAAAAAGACTGCCACTGTCCCACTTACTAAATCCTCTTCAAAGGATAATAACAGTGCAGATGATAATGGTTTAAACAGCAAACAAAGTGTAACAGAGAAAAAGACACGTCTTTTGTTTGACCAGAAATATGAGGCTTTGACCCATACTCCTTCAGCTGCATCTCTCAAGACTCCTGATCTCCAAGGAGTCCCATCCTCTTTCAGCTCATCTTTGCGAGTCACTAAATGGCCTCCTGCTAATGGTGTACAAGTTAGTTCACTTAAAGCTTCACCCGAGCTAAATCGTGCAGCAGCAAATGCAGAGTCAGAACAGGAGGAGAAACCTAATGATTCGGATGTTAATGCTATCAATGAACTGGATGTTAATGTGCAGACCAATATTTTTGGGCCAAAGAAGAAGTTCAAACCTGTCATCCAAAAACCAATTCCAAAAGACACATCACTGCACAGTGCCCTAATGGAAGCCATTCAAACAGGAGGGGGAAAGGAGAAGCTCAGAAAGGTAAAATGGAGACTTTTTTTGGCCTCTTCAGGCTGCAGAGCCCTGTATTCACCCTGTCAGACACCAGAGGTTTTATAAGTGGTACAGTTGCTGGTGAGCTGGAGAACACAAGGCATTTGAAAAATTTATAATGGCAAAATACAGACCAAGCCACTACTTATTCTGCACATCCTGTGTATTATGCAACACCATTGATGCTGCACTAGCTAGAAGAGACAGAAGGTGCAGAGATACAGCATAAAGGAGAGGTAATTGAGGTTAGCCTAAGAGCCAAACCTGCGTTTCAGTGTGTTATGTGAAAAGAGGAACACACAGCATGGAGGAAACTTGTAAATACCTGCAATGAAAGAAAACTGCATTTTGCATTACTAGGTGATACTAGTGTTCTGCTGACTTGATGCTTAGGGGATGTGAGACGGCACCTGTACGTACAGCGTTACGTACCTGTCATATATCTGCACATATCCTCATGTTCAGTGTGGGGAAGGGTTGTAAAAGCAGGCTTGAAAAAAGACAGACTGATTTGTCTCCATAGGTTGCATCCTGCTACAAGTGCCAAAAGTATTTTTAATGGTGTTTCCAAACTATCTCTAAGTAAATATCTAATAACACTGAGAGGTTTATTTTTTTGATACTCTAGGTTTCAGACAGTGGACTAAATGGCAATTACAGGAAACCTTCATCTGCTGAGCCAGAGAATGAGCGCTCAGCCCTGCTAGCAGCAATTAGAGGCCACAGTGGCACCTCAAAGCTGAAAAAGGTAAGTGATCTTTTAAGTGCAGTCTGTTCCTGCTGGGATTCTTGAGTAAACCCAGATACGGCACAAACTAAACCATGTGCTGCAAAGAGAAATGTTGAGTGGGAAATAATATGACACAGGACCAGATGTGAGTTGTGCAGATGGCACAGCAGATTTGATCCTATCCTCTGCTATAAAACTTAACATTCTTTTAAATAGTGTGCTTTTAGTTGAGAAAGAAGCATGTAGAAATCCAAACAAATTACGAGGAGCATACATAGAAGACATATCAAATGTTCATCATTTTCACATTTAGTTGGGGTATTTTTGTACTTTAGGAGTATGCAGTTAGAGTAATATATTTACATTATCTACTGTATGCATCCAATCCCAGATACCTGAAACCACACTAGGGCTTTCTTCATGCAAGCTGTTTATCTGTTAACATGAGCTGGTGCGTGCAAGTTGTATGCAAGTAATTGATGTTGATGGAACATCAACTTCAGCACAGCAGGATGATTCCTTCTGCCTGAAAGGTTTAATCATTAAAGCATCTCTTATTCTTAATAGCTAAAACCTGCATTGCTCTAGCCCTAGTTTTTACTCATTTTGCTAATCCAGCCAAAGATGTGTATTTGGCAGGGAGGTTCCAATTTCCCTTGTGCAATGACTCAGGCCATTAGCACATGTCCAGATAGCTGGCATTAGAGAGAGTCTCTTGCCTGTGTTAGGGAATTACTTCATCCCTCAAATATCTTACTGCCCTTGCTGCAGGTAGGGTACATCTTCCTCTGAGTGTGAGAGCAGGACGTGTGAGGCAGCAGCCATCTCCACACATGCTTAACTGCATTCTGCATTCATTGGGAATAAGTGTGAATTTGTGCTAAAGAGGCTCTGACAATGAAGTGCTGTTGTATTATCACCGAGGCTTTTGGAGTACTTTCCTCCAGCAGAGAAGCTTTTGCCACCATTTTAAAGGAAGTTGCCTAGAAACCGTATGCTTCTTTTTCACACCGTGTCACCTGTGCTAGTTAAAGCACCATGTTTGTGTGTGTGCAGGGCGAGATACAGATGTGCTGTGATGAAAGGGCTGTCTCTTTCATGTTATCTCAAATGTTCATGGTTTATCTGACGTGACATTATTCCTACATACATTGTGTGTGTGTGCGCGCGTGTGTACACAATGAAGGAATAGAACATAAGAGCTCTCTAAATGTGGATTATTTCATGGGAGATAAATCCTTTCAGTTTTCACTAGGGAAGTTTTGTGCCTCAGTTTCTTTGAGAAAGGAATGCTAATGCATCTGCTTGAAAACCTCCCATTTGGCACAAATTTCCTAATAATCACCAAATCATTGTAATTGCTAACAATTTATCATCATTATTATTAGTGATGTTCTTAACAGCAAAAATATTTGTTGAGACAGTTGGCAGAAAAGCTGACTTAGTCTGAAAGATTGCCTCCTCCTCCTGCATTCATTTAAAGTAGGATGAGCTCCCAAGCTGGTAATTCGTGCAGAAATTTTGGGTTCAGAAATTCCACAGAAACATGCTTGGAAGAACAATCAATTGATTTTCTTCTCAGTACTGTCACGTAGTTCTCTCTGGTCTTTTTTTTTTAATTTATTTTTTTTTACTACATGTGACTGGAAACTTTTAAGTTTAACATTTTTTTCAATGAAGTCATGTCTGATAGCTCAGATCTAGAAGAGTCTCCCTGTCATCTGAGATTATTTCTGCGCAGCCCAGACTGTAAAAAGTAATGAGATTCCTGGGTGGCTACTGCAGGCTTAATATATCTTCCTGATTCTAAAACTCTTGTGGTCGTTTCCAAATGAATACCAAGCCCAACTCCCTCTCTTACCTTACCTGCCAAGAAGAGTTACAGGATGTTGGAGCTCATGGTAAATAAAGATTGTGTTTCTGAGACAGAGTCAATGCCAAATCCTTGATACTGGTAATCAGCCCAGCAGAGTGATGTGAGTGAGTAGTAACAGATGTTCAACCTCATGAGCAAACAAAAGTACTGTGTGTTTTACATCATTCAAGCAGAGTGAAATTGGGGTACTGAAAGTGCATCAAATGTCAAATAATTACAGTTTAGTAAATGCTTGATATTAAAATCACTTCCTTTCAACTGCATCGTGAGCAGATCTCCTCTTTGGCCTCTGAAGAGCTGCAGCGTTTTAGGAATGCAGAACTGGCCCTGCAGAAGGCAGAAGACCCCCAGGAAGAGCAGCTTTGTATCCCACCTGCCCCTCCCCAGCCACCACCACCACCACCTCCCACTCAGCTGTCAGTAGCACCTCCTAAATCCTCTGCCACAGCTACAGGTAACCCTGGGGATGCAAGGAAAGCCCTAATGGAGGCCATTCGCTCTGGTGCTGGAGCAGCAAAGTTAAAAAAGGTAAATGTACTTTTGTATTTTATTTTGGATGAAACAACCGAGGCTTGCTGTGCTTTGAGAGCCATTTATAAGCTGATCTGGCCACGCATTTCTTTCTCCCATCGGAAGAAGGTACATGCACTGTTTTGTCTGACTGAATCAAAGATCAGGAAAGTACTTCAAACCTTTGAACAGCTGTTGTAAAGTACTATTAAGACTAAGACATGTCTGTGCCTTTATACAACCCATATGAATAGTCAATACTTCTTTTTTTAAAGAGAACATCGAGAGTATGAATATCGTTCCAGAAAGCATCTTCATGCCCTTTTCATTCATGTGAATCTGAGATAATACTGGATGTCGTTTAGACAAGGTGAACCTAAGAAGGATCAGATGTGAGACCCTGAAGCAAATTTAGAAATAAGTATTTTCTCCTGACTTCAGTAGGGACCTTGATGCCTAATACTTACACCTTGGTTGCACCTGCTCAGAGTTGTCAGTGAAACTGGGGTCATTTTAATATCTGCCTGAACTTTATTAATTAGATGATCTGTGTTTTGCTTCTGTGGTCAGCTATGGGTCAGTCAGCTCCCAGGTGGCTAAATGCTCAGTTGGCTTGGGTGAGATTTTTGGACTAACTTCACTTATCTCTTTGATCAAAAATTTGTTCTTCCTAACCTCAAGTTACACTGCATTTCCTGGTAAAGAGAAGGAGATTAGTTGGCCTTAGTGGAGTCATCCCAGCCTTACACTGCAGGATCCAAGGATAGATTTTGATCCAAGGACTTTAGGAAATGTACAAAAGCAGATGTAGTTTTCCCAACACATGATTTAGCTGATGCCAATCATAAATGTTTATATAGGCTTTATTTGCTTATTTGTCCTCTCTAAAATAATTTTTAAAATACAAAATTTTTAACTTTAAAAAGTAGCAAAAAAGTCTTGTTTCTGATGAACCAGAAATTCCACAGAATCATACAAATGACTGTAACAAATCAGTATTTCAGGGAACTTTACATTATCATGCAAATATAAATCTGGATGTGCAGTTATTTTGCATGTGAAAAATGACGTTATGTGATGCATACTATTATGAGGAGTGACTGAGATCACTTGATTTGTTCAGGTTAAAGAAGGCTGAGGGGTGACCTCATCACAGTCTACAACTTCCTCAAGGGTGGCAGCAGAGGAGATCTCCTTTCTCTGGTGACCATTGATAGGACACAAGGAAATGGAATGAGGCTGCATCAGGGGAAGTTCAGGTGGAACATTAGGAAGAGGCTCTTCACTTAGAGAGTGGTCTCCCTGCCAGGGAGGTGGTCATGGCACCAAGCCTGTCAGAGCTCAAGCCTCTGAACAATGCTTTTAGTCATAGTTTTAGGTAGTTCTGCAAGGAGCAGGGAGTTGGACTCAGTCCTTATGGGTCTCTTCAAACTTGAGTATTGTATGATTCTAAGACTAAGAAATTATGAAGAAGTAATACTCCAGATGAGATCTTTAATTCCCCACTTCAGCAATTTCCAGACAAGAATGAGATTTGGATATTCAAGAATATTTCTTGCAATTGTTTTCTAGATCTTTCCAAATGCCTTATTCTTTCAACTACATTACTCTTGCAGAAGTCTCTGAGGGGTCCCATAGTTCTACTCATTAAAACAAGTCTTTATCATATCCTTAGGGATTTACTTCAAAACAGTTGGATAGCCAGTGCAGGCTATGAAAGTAAGCTAGATAAACAGATGTATTCTGCTAAATACTGTGCCTGTCTTCTTCATTCTCAAGACAGAGTAATTTTTGGTAGTTTTGACATTGAAATGACAGAAGAGTACATCTCTTACTGTAGGTATTTTATGAAAATAAAAGAGAGACATGTTTTGTCCAAGACAAGGCATTATTTTCTTAGTACTGTGCTGTCCTTTTAGATGTTGCATATGCAAGCTAAGTCCTGTATATGCCAAAGACAGCATATCACTCTGACATCCAAGATCTCATGGCCATGAGAACTGTTAAAAGTAAAAATGTTATCAGATTTCTCAAAACTTTTCTATCCAGTCCATATTAATATGCCTTCTAGTTTGCTGCTTTAAATGAGAGCCGAATTGTGATCCTTCCCTGCAGTTGGGCAACCTGTGGCTGCAAAAGTTGAATCCATATAGGAGAGAAAGAATACAATAGCTGCATATCAGGGTTTTCTTCCTTTGCAACTGAAGAACATGTCTCCAAGGAACACTGAGTTTTTTGTAGACAGTGGCTGGTAGGTGGTTTTGTGCCAGGGCTGAAGCAAACTTTATTCTTTGTTTGGGCTCCTCTGTCAAAGATCTATGATGTCGTGATCTGGAGATATGAACACAGAGCCATTTTTGGCTTTGCTTTCTAGAAGATTTTGGTTGCAGCAGCTAGACAGCAGTGTAGGTAGTTCAGTTGAGTAATTGCATCTGTTTCTCTTCCATTGCCTTCTCAAAGTTTTCTGGGACAAGGGCTTCTGATGGTGAAGTCATTTATTTAGCTGATGTTGGGGAACTGGGAAGAATCTGCTTAGTTATGCGTGACTCTGTTTGTGCTTATTTACAAGGGGTTATTTGCCATGAAAGTAGATCAGTCGGGGCTGTCAGGGGAACCAAACATAGAAAGCAACCAATTGCCTAGATAAGGAGCATCCCAACAAACATTTGAGCTCTATTAATATCTGTGAAAAGGCAGCTCTTCCACTCCACCCCTGATTACACAGCTGTTTGCTAAAGTCATGAACTGTAAGGTTAAAAGATCCACTATGCAGGAAGGGAGGAGAGAAGTTGCCACGGGCTGACCTTGACTTGCTGAGAGGCAGAGCCTGCACCGCACAGGCTGTAATTGGGTCAGCCAAAACAAACCAGAGCAAAAATAGGTACTTGAGGGAAATGCCAAGTATAGGTAAGACAGTACGGGCATAGGTCCCCTGGCTGTTCTTTAATCCATTTCTTGGAGTACTGTGCCTACTTTAGCAAATAAATCATACTTTGTTTTGAAGAAATAGCTTCTGTTTTATTGCACACTGTTACTGTCCACGTACTCCCAAAGGAAAAATCTTGTGGGTGCCAAGCCCAGTTGGGCCTGCTTAGTAAAATGGTTCATCCCCAGTGCAGTGGAGTTCAGAGACCTGCCAGAAAGTGGTTAGGCTACAGAGCCTATCCAAAGGGAACGGAGACAAAGATGTGTTTCTGGAAAGGGATGAACTTACCGAACTGACAACGTGCAGGAAGTAACCTTTTTCTCCAGTTTTCAAAGGGTATGTCAAGGAACCTGAAAGATGTTTAATACATACAAAGTACAACAGCAAGTCAGGGAGGTGGCGTCAAGTAAAGCCACCAACCAGTGTCTGATCCTAGTGTCTTTGGTGGTGAATTGTCTGGAGAAATGAATGTGTCTCGCTAGTGAGGAGCCTGATTGCCAGCCATGCAGTCTGCCTCCTGCCCAAAGGGGAATCAGTTGATCTTGGAAGGAAGTAAACAGCTGATCTGAGACCAAATTTTGGCTAATTCTGATGAGCAAAACTCAGGTGATAGAGCTGTGCCGCTTGAGCTTCTGGTGTTAAAAGTGAACTATTGTTTTCATTAAATTGTATCAAGCCAGTTTTGCCACAATTTCACATACTTAAGATCTTTATGTCTAGTTTTTAACTTCCTGTTGCAGAAAATGCAAAATAACCTAGCTAGGTTTCTGAAATTCTGTATATCATTGCATGTGTATTTTTGTGTCTCTGTAATTTGCCTTGGGATTTTACCATGATTATCTATGGAAAAAACCATAACTACGCATGCAAATAACCCGTTAGATGTCTAGCTGTAGGTATAGTTGCAGCACAAGCCCATGCAGGATTAAAAATCTTACCTAGCAAAGAGAAGCTATAAAAGTTGCTTTAGCTCATATGGCATCTACTCATTTTAGGTAGAGTTGTACCCAGGGATTTGGTAGAAATATTGCAGGGGAATGTGCCTGCACAAGGTGGGGAAGGCAAGTTGTATAACTGAAAAGCAGACTTTTGCTCATCGTAAAATGTTTGCTGTGGACCACTTTTTAATGGTATATGCAAGAGAGATTCTACAGATTTCACCTATTTTCCAGTATAGACTGGAGCTGCACCTAAGCAGCCTTTTCTGTTTTCTTGCTGCGATTTTAATAATTAATTTGGCTCTGTCACAGTATCCACAAGTGTTCATGCCAGTACTCAGCATTGGCATTTAGTCGCGTGAACTCTTGATATGTGCAGTCTGTCATTCTGTTGGCAGTCAAAAGATCCAGGTAAGGCAGTTACTGCACACATTGCAATGAGTCCCTGATATACACTGGGATAATTTGAAGTTGGTTGCCAACAAGTAATACATCAGTTTGAATTATGGCACATTGAGTGTCTTCTAGGAAGCATGGCCTAGTTCCATACCTTTATGCCAAGCAGTAGACTGTTCTTCTCACATAATTACAGGTATATAATTGTGAATGAAGAAATACTGTTTCTTACCATCAGTGTCTGTGGGTGCAATGACAGAGATTATAGATGATGTTGGCTTTGGTATGCTAGAAATGGGGCAGGAGGCCCCACTAAAAGGTTGGCCGAGCTTGATATACAAGTAGTCAAGTGAGCCTATAGAGTGATTCCAGTTCCCATGCACAGTGAAAGACAGTCATTTGTATGCTATCAGTCTATTTGAACTGAAAGATAAAATTTAATTTGAACTATTCACCTTGCTAATAATTTATGCTGTGACCTATTTTTTTCTTCAAGAATAAAGCTTCTGCCATGGGCACTAAGGCCAAATTGGAAGATTTAGGCTTGATTAAATACATTATTCCTGTTTAGCTTTTGTGTTGACCTTAATTTATATCTCTCTGATAGAATCAAAGCTCAGTAACTTTGGTTTTGGAGGAGTACCCATATTTAAAATTAATCATATGCTTAGATGACCTGAAGATGAGCATTTGTTTAAGAATTTTCCTGAATCAAAGCCTTTGGGAGTTTCCTTCATTCAGTCAGGAAGCAAAGCACTCATCAATTGATTTTTATGACCAGTGAGAGCTAACTGGTACTGAACAGATTTTGACTGTCAGATGTTGTGTACTCACGGACCAGGTTTCTGTTCATTCCACAAAATGAAGGAAGTTCACAGAAAAATGCATCACCTGTGTTCCAGTAGTCATGCAATTGCAACCATAATACCTAAGGAGGTATGACGTGAAGTTTTTTTAGGGAAAGATAACACCTTTCATTAGAACAACTGATACAGCTAGAAAAAAAAGAGATAAGCTTTAAGTAGTCTTAAGGAGCTGATGAAAAGACCAAGCTTGAAAACAGCCTCACAGGAGAATGTTTGGATAACAATGAATGTCAGCAGTTGCAGGTTTAAAAATACCTTGAATGATAATGTGCTTTTTCTTCATTATAGGTCCCTCTGCTTGTTTGAATTATGTATAAAGAACAGGTAATTGGAAAATCTAACCCCGTATGCACCCATAATCATCATTCAAGGTCTGAAGTGGCAAAAAACATCATGAAGTTTATTCTCTTGTCTACAAGCCAAAATAAGTTGTAGTTAATTTTCTGTGTGTTCCTGCATAATGGTTCTAAGGGGAAAATATGTTGCTCTGCTGTAAAGCTTCTGTGCCAAGGAATTGTGTTTTGCCTCTGAATATTTAAGGTTGCCAATAAACTATTCTTGTTGGCAGGTTAATAAGAATATAAACACTGTGCAGTCCTGTGTTAATACTTAATTGTGTTTATGGGCAAAATTAAAAGACTCTGCTAGCTATCTGAAAAGTAATATTCATTTCACATTGTTAAAATCATGTAATTATTTCAAACAATTTACTTGCTTCTTATTTGATTTGGTAAAGGACTGTAGCAACTAGAGAGAAAACCAGAATAAAGATCTGTGGAAAGCAATCACAAGAAAAAACACTATAGTACATTATTAGGTACCTAAATTGTCATATGCTGGAGTCATTGGTTTTTAAAATTAGATGAACTTTATATCTCTGGTGGAGCTCTGAGAAAGCAGGCAATCAATAATGAATGTGAGACGGTGTCTATTGAAAAGTTACTTACGGGATATGACGTATAGAATGCAAATACTCAGATATACACTGAACCCAAGTAACATTCATGGTATGTTAAAAATATTGAGACACTTTAGTGGATCTCTATTTGCCACCAACTGTGAAGGTTTTCAATAAGACTGGGAGTGCTGCATAGAGGTCCAACATTTAGAATTCATTCCTGCACTGCAAAATGAAGTGAAGCTGGTTTATGTCAGCTGACTTCTGTCATCTCTTGTTCAGGTCATGCATAAGTTGGCTCTTTGTTTCCAATTGGTATGGCTGTTGTATGTTGTCTCACAAGTATTTATAGCAGCGTCTTTTTCAAATACTAACTACGTTGGTAGTTGTTGTTGTACATATTTTGAAAATATTTCATTAAATTGATTAACTTAAAAAGGACAAATGAAGACGCTTTTTCACATTTCCTATATTGTAATGAAACTGAAGAAGGGGAAGTTTGTACATTAACATTTTTATAATCACAGACCAGAGTGGTGGCAGGTTCTTTTTTTTGGAGCTGAAATTTAAAATGTATAGGTATGTAATGTTGAAAGCATGGGAATATTTAGCCATCTGCATTTAAAGTGACTATATATAATATATTGTAAAATATTGAAGTCTGTTAGTGCCACAAATAAAAGCAAAGTCAAAACCTGACATGGCTTGAAGGACTCTTTTTGCCGAATGTTTTCCATTTACAGAAAGAAATTAGAACTAGAGATAGACTTAAGCAAACCAGTATGCTGTGTTTCTTATCTCAGGTCTAATATGGCATGTCTCAAGCCAGGAAAGGGCTCACAACTAATAATCTAGGGACACTAAAAATCACCAACTAGAATCAAGAGGTCAGAGTCACTCATTAGCTTGAATGCTGTAGATGGTCCCATCAGCAGCAAATACAGCTTCCTTGGTTAGGTGCTGTAAGACAAAACTGAGTGAGGTCTCCTTGTTCTTAGTGTTGCATTAAGGCTCCTCAGCCCCTCCTTACCAACGCCCCTTTAGAGCGATAGGTTGGATGGGTACTTACTTCTCAATGTAAGGGATCCAGAAGTGGATTTTGAGATAGTAAGATACTCCAGGCTTTGCAGTGCAAAGGTTCTAGTTCTGGGTGCTGGCACTGTATAGAACTAAAGTTTATAAAAAACTTATTCATGGACCAGCTTCTGAGTATCACACTCCTATGGGTAAGAAACTGTTAAGAACAGCTGCAAGATGAGATGTCACCTTCACTGTAACAGCAAAAAAAATATGAAAAATCCTTCTGGCTTAGTCACAGCTCAAGCTAAAAATGAAGTGGGAGTTGGCTGTCTACAGTAGGAAGCTAGACTGGGAGTTCATTCCCTTCTCTTGTTGATGGGAGTTGTGTATGTTCTTACATTACCATCCAGGTGCTGTCAAATTCCTGGTAGCAGCTTAATTTAATGTTAAGTGAATGGAAATTTTACTATAAACCCATTTATAATGAAGTATGACCATTCCGTGTAATAACTTTCAATTAATGGTTTCAGTACTCTTCATTTGGGAAGTAATCATGAGTCAACGTTTTAGTGCATATCAGGCAAGCACTTCTTCATCTCTTCACCACTTCATCCCTTTTACACTCCTTCAGGGCTTGGAAACTGGAACCCTACTGAATTAAATTAATTCAGAAGATGTGCTGCAGCAGAAATTGGCATTCAGTTGCTGGAACCAGTCTGGAGTTTGCCCTAAGTTAAAAGAAAAACCCTGAAGTGTGTCTAGTAAAGACACCATGTCCTCAGCACCACCAAGTATTTTCATCTGTATAGCTGCTCTTGTTGGTCCCCACTGTTTGCTAGTGCAGACGCAGCCTATGTCTAGAGGTGTATGTGCCACCAAGGTTAGTCCCTGACATGTCCTTTCATGGCACTTGTCGCTGGACAATCTGCAGGCTGGTTTCTTTTTTTGAAGAACTGAAAGAAGGACAGTGAGCTCCCCTTTTCCCCAGTGTATCTGTCAGCCTAGAATTTCCTCACGCACTCATACCTCACTTCCAACCAGAGTGAAGAGTCCAATATATGTCCAATTCATCTGGTCCTTCATATTCTCTTTTTGAGTAAGATATTGAAATGAGGTGAAAAATAGTATCACCAGGGAAACTGAATGGAGAATTTGGGTTTTGTATCTTTATTCCTTATACAGGTATAAATCAATGTTCAGGGCTTAGAGAAGTCTAGTCTCATGTCTCAGATAAAATTTAGAGGTCTCTCCTCCCCTTTTTTTACATGTTTTTATTAATTTTTTTTTTTACTGAACTCAGACTATTATTCAGCCATAAAGTGAGCATTAAATTGCTCTGATTAGATATTTAATTTTAAATAATATTGGTTGTCTGCATGAGCTATTAGACTTGCAGGACTTCATTATAGATCCTTTTTTCTTGTACAGACAGCCTGCTAAGTTGCAAAGATTAGGACCAAAAGACCTTTTGACATGCACATCCATCTGCAGCGTTTTGAACATGGCAGAATTCAGCTCCCCCAGCTCATACAAGTGATTTGCACAATTTATGCTACATTTACCTCAACCAAAAATTGGCACTTATCAGTTTGTAGGAAAAAGAAAGAGAATGAGAGATGCATTTATAAAACAATGGAAAATGCCACCCCAAGGTAGTTTGCGATGTTTTTCCTCTAACCTCTCCAGAAAAGAAAGAAGTTCTGTTGCTCCTTGCTGTTTAGCATTAAGCCCGTGGTGTGATTTGAATGCAAAGATCTGCACAAGTCTTAATTTGAGTCACTTTGTCTAAATGAAATGTTCATAAATTGGTTCTTTGTTGGAGCAATATGAAAAATACTTGTCTTCTACAACAGTTTATTAGCAACTTTTACATATTTAGAGTATTATTTGTGTGTACTGTTTCTCTACTCACCTCTAATCCTCTGTTGAGTTACGTGTACATTATGTGTACCAATGTGCTTTGCCTTCGAGACTGTTTTGTGAGTCTATTTGTATTCTTACTCCATTTGTTGCTGTTGAGCACCTCTGCTATATCTACAGCTGCTCTAACAGTTGCATTTCTCCGCTTGCAGAAAGTAACCTTTGCAATGCTAGAGTTCCTTTTTTAAGGATGAAACAAAGAAATTCCTTATTTTTCAGTAATGTTCACCTGGATTTGGGGCAATGTTGTTCTGATCTGCTTTTGTCATTTTTTGCTGAGTTGGGTGTGAAGTTTGATTCATTGCTGATGTCTTCATTTATCTGGAGCAATTTTCCATGGGGTTGAATTCCCAGGGTTGTTCATCAAAGTATGCTAAGATGGATGAACCTTTCTATGAGCAAAAAGGTATTTTATTTTTTGTTATTGTTACTAAATACCATTAGGTATTTATAAAACAAATATAATTTGGTTAAGTAGTAACAGACTACATGATGTTGCACCAGATATAAAAGTCACCCTCTCCTGTGTTTGTCTACCAATTGGGTTGTTTTTTTCTTGTTTAAACAGTCTTCTGATTTGTTGCAGAATTGAAGACTTTAAAAGGAGAGATAAAGTAGAACTACATATAAGCAATATTGTGTTTTTCACACTTAAGGAGTTTAAGCTCACTTCCATTGTCTGTTCCCTCTTGTCACTCACTTCATATGTATGGCAGCATCTGCAAACACAGAGTCTCCTTCGTCATTTCAGGAAGTCAGGAATAGTTAAAATAGCATGTCTACTATGGAATCCTTTTCCATTTTTAACAGTAGTTTTCTTTGTCGTGTAAAATAGGAATTTTCAGAAAGGGACCAAGTTTTGATATCACAACAGCTATACACAGTCACAGCTGGAAGCAATGTCAAATCCAGCTCCAGATAATGCTGTCTTCAGCCAATTTCTTTTCCTTTTTTCTTCTTTACTTTTTTGTCTGTAGACTGATAAAAATATGTACATGCTGTGTCTCTTTTCTGAGGTCATTACGGTGCTCGAAGCCCTAAAGATTTCCCCCTGAACAATGCATAGTGATGCTGCAGTTGAACATTAGACTGAAAGAGGACATTATTCATACACAAACACCACTGTCCAGTTTGCAATTCAGGATTTGAAAAAGGAAACCTTATTGAAAGAATAAGACTGTGGAACATCATTGTCTTCTGCATCATAACCTGTGTTTACTGCAACAGGAACAAAGCAGACACAGTGCAAGCATGCGTGGCTGTCCTTTGTCTCATTTCATGCATTCAACAGAGGAGTTTCTGTCAGAAGTGCTGGGATCTGTCCCTTGTAGTGCTTGGCACGGGGAAGTGGGTCACAACATGAGGGTTCTGGTTTGGGTTGCACTACTAATTGGTTGTGTCACTTCTTTTTTTTTTTTGCCTTGCAATAAACTGAAATGTGGTTTGATTTAGACAGTACTCAAGATGGCAAACAGCATTTCTGCTGCAGTGATGAGTAAAGGCTCTGCAGGTGAATGGCCGTTGAGGTGGAGAGTGATCTGTGATCCAGCCTTTGATCACTGCAGTACCCAGTAGCTGGTAACCTGTGCAGTTCCCTCTCCTTCTTAAACCACAGGTAATGGTAAAGGAAGAGGGAAATGGATGTGTCTGCCCTCTGACAAAACCTAGGAGTGAGGCACATGTAACCCAAAGAACTGCAGCCTTCCCTTCCGCAGCAACACCCGGCAGTGCAAACAACACATAGGAGGCACCTTGGTAAGCAGTGCATCAGCCAAAACTACTGATACGTCTGGATTTTGGAAGTCACCAAAGAGATCCTGAGACTACCGCTATCTCTGCTAATACAGCTACAAGGTTGGTTAACGTGCTCAAGACCAGACTCACTTGTCCCCACTGTAGACCCTTTGCTGGTAACATCCAGCCCTCATGCCATCAGCTGTGGTGGTGGGTGTACCCGGCATATTCCCCGACCAGCTGATGCTGCACACTGAGCAGTGGCTTGGCTGCCTGCAAATCATATGTCCCCTCATCCATTAATCACACTGCTCATATTCCAAATTTTCCAGCTTATGGAAGGAACTGTCAGAGGCAATTTGCAGACAGCTAGTGCTGCAGAAGTGCAAAGAGTTATATTTTTATGTGTTGATGAATAATTTAGCAACAATTCTGTGTTGCGTAAAATTACTGCTTTGCTGCTGCTGGGGCCAGTGTTGGTACAAAGTGTTCTTCTAAGCCCAGTTACACAAGTTAAAGCTTGCTAGCTTTATCCTATGCATCTGTCATTAGAAAGAGTTTTTCCAGGATCAAACTGGGTATCAGAGTAGGTCTTTCATTCCAGGAGAGGGCCGTTCCCCTGCACCATTCTCATTTACAGTCCTGATCATCCTACTTACTTTCCAGATTGTCCATTTTGCACTAGGTTGCATATTAGTGCTGGTCTTCTCCTCAGAGAAGGACACTCTGTGATGTTTTTCATGTAAACACCATGGAAATAATCCATCCTTGTAGACCTTGGCTTTATATTAAGGAGCAAGCTAAGACATATGTCCATGCAGAGTGGCCACAGGTGTCACCCCCTACCCTATGCACTTAGTTGGGCAGGGAGCACTCACAGAATATGGACAGATTTAGATGTATCTTGTTTCGGTTTCAGGTTAGAAATTGTTCCTCTGAGATTCTACCTCTTATATGCTCAGAGTGGGATGAAAAGGTTAGGGAATGAAAACAGGTGTAATATTGCCACCCAAAAGCACACATGTAAGGATACCAGGAAATTGAGAAAATGCAGTAATGCAACACCAGGACACATCCAAAAATGGAGAAGCTCATGGGTTTCCTTTGGACTCTGCATCTCAGCTACTGCTGCTGCCATAGTCTGCAAGTGTTGCCAAGAGATGCTTGGTTGAAAACGCAAATATGTTCAAGGCTGAAGGATCAAAGAGCAATTAAATTAAAAACTGCTGACAGGTCAATCTTAATAGTCATTTCCATGCTGAAATAAGTCAATAAATCTTAGCTTGCAATAAATCTTACCACATAAAGGTGGGCTTGCATAACAGGAAAATGTAGGAAAATATAGCAATATATTTTATGCAAATGCCTTCTAAAGGTAATGAGTAACATGTTTTATTCATCTTGTCCTGGCATCAAAGCGGTCAAGAAGACATTGGTCTTCTGGAATGGGTTAATCCTTTGCAGCAGTAGTATGCTGAGCAGGCAGAATGTCTTCTATTTGTATTACTATTTACTTATATTTGTAAATACAAGTCTTAATTGAGCTCCTGAGCCCTGCTGTGTTTAGTACTGTGCAAACACAATGTGGGTGACTGTCCCTGCCCCAAAGACCTTTACAAACTAGAGAAGTCAGAAAAAGAGGAGGATGGGAGAAAAGCAGTCGGGTGACTTGCCTGAGGTCACCCAAGATATTAGTGGTGGACACAAAACTGGAGCTCAGGACTCCTGTGTCATACCTGGCCCTGTTTTCCAAGTCATGCAGCTTCCTGGCCTATATACTAAATACAGTAAGTACAGATCAAATAAGAAACAAACTCAACCTCTCATGGTATCGCTCAAGCTTCAGAGAGGCAGGAAAAGCAGCTGTTCAGCACTTTCATACCAGACACCTTAATGTACCCTTGTGCTTTTATTTGTTCTCCCAAATGAATAAAGTATGAAATATTAGATAATATTCCTAGGTACTTATATCTATAACTAGACGCATCTCCAACAAACACATAATACAGGAGGGAGTTGGAATCCAGCTGCTAAATATAAAACAGATATATATATATATATGTATCTCCATTACGGCTTCCTGCCCACCTGTAGCTATACTGCCCGCTATCCCCAAGGGAAGACCTGAGAGGAAAAAAATCCTGATATTACTGCCTCAACAGCACCTGAGCACTTTAACAAGGATCTTTCTATTAGCCCCTGCATAAACACAGGCCGACAGCTCAGGCAGCAGCTCTGGGTGGAGGGAGCACAGATCATTTAAAATCATTTGTACATTCTAAATCATTGGGCACGATCTGCAAAGAGTAGTTCTTGTATTACATACTGCACTTGGGAGGCAATGGAGACCATTTCAGGCTAATAAAATTCCCAACAAGTGACCTGGCAAAGGAGAAGTCCTGTTCTCAAGGAAAAGCCTTACATCAGCACAGGCTCACAACTCACCCTTCTTTTCACATTGGAAAGACTGAGGATTTTAATCCCGATTCTAAAACAAGTCAAAACTTGGTGAGTGCAGTAATTGCACAAGCAAAGAAAGGGCTTGGGGACAGCCTGTACTTTACCCTTCCACCCCCCTGCCCTTTTTCTTTTTTTTTTTTTTCATTGAATCAGAAGAGCTTTTCCTAGGTTTGTGTGATCTCCAGCAAGATGCAGTACCTCACTTCCAGAGTGTTTTTCCTGGCGTTAACAGACTGAACAGAACCCAGCCCAGGGTAATAACATGCTGCATGTTCCCAAAACCGGGAACAAAAGGTGAGGATTCCTTCTCTTCCTCAGGATACTGATCTCACGTTTCATTACTGAGAGTGAAATGTGATACTCATTTCAACCAGGTCCCTACCTTTTCTTTAAATCAGAATATAGTTTTCCACCATTACCAAAAATGGGGAAAATATGCATTTGCCTCATATGCCCAGGCAGTAATGAAAGGTGGCGTTAGAAAATACAGGTTGATTTTACAGGGGAGGTCTCTCCTAAGAGCAGGTAATATTCTCCACAGCAGCAAACCAGTCCAGCACTGGAGTCTGCCAGTGAAATATCAAATGGAAGGCATAAACCTGGTTTTGTAAGAAATACATCCCAGCTCTACCTGACCAGTGCCTAGGAGCAGATTTTATATTTAAGTGGGTGAGGCAGAATTATCGGAGATGAAGAATCATGAGTCAGATCCGCAAAATCATGAGACTGGTCTCCAGTATGATGAGGGTTGCATTTTTCTGTTTTTAAGGGAAAGGCTTCTGCCCTGTGGTTTGGTCTGCCTGATTTCTGAAGCTCCTTTGTCTGCCTGTGGGGTGTGGGTAGGACTGTCAGCGCCATCCTCTCAGCCTCACCCCCCAGCTGTGCTGCGGGGCTAGGCAGGGAAACCCAAACCAGCCCCAAAGGCCACGGGCCCAGGAGAAGGGGTGTTGTGTCAGCACAGCATTTGGCCAGACCTAGTGAGCACGACCCCTTGCCCAGCCCCTGTCCACACTAGAACCTCCACACAGGGTATTAATTGCTGCTTAAAGGGGACAAGAACCAGAATAAGAAGGATTAAGATACAGTGTTCCCTGCGAGCACTGTCATCACATCAGGAAGCCTCCCTGCCTGTCAGACTACTGAATATTTGACCCACATTTGCCAGTGAGCATGGAAAGGTAGTCCAAGCCAGTACTCAAAAAATATCCAGCCAGATTACTTATTAAGAGGTTTTTTTATAGTATTGAGAGTGAAAAAAAGAGTCTGTCTTTAAAGTTTTTGCTCAGGCCTGGTCAACTCATAGGTTTTGTGCTGGTACAACTATTTCCATTAGAGATGTGATAATTTTTACTGAAATAGATAAACCAATATAACCACTATTTGGGGACACTGTTGTACTGGGACAAAAGTGCCTTATACAAGCACAGCTTATTTGCCTGCTTGTATGGAAATAGAAATTTCAGCATAAATAATTATCTTTACACTGGTATAACTGTTTCTACCCTAGGGAAATTATACCATTTTTACTATACTAGTATAGTTACAATTCTGTGTGCGGCCAAACCTACACAGTGGTACACCTTCTGTGTAGAAAAGCCCTCATGGTGACCAGTGCCGAGCTGTGCCAAAAACTGCAGAAAGTCAATGAAATTATTCAGGTGTTCATTATTCTACTGGATCAGGCTATCAAAATCTGGAGGAAGAGGAGGGGTGCTTTCATTTACTTCTGTTGGTTGGTAAAATAGTCTGTACATCTGGCACTGACTGGCAATGGCTTTGCTGGTGTCTAGAAGCAGCAGACAGATAAAGAGTCATTTTTTTGTAACACATTACAACAGGAAGAGTTACTTTTACAATGTCTGCCTAAGTTCATTTTACAGAAGAAGAATAAAGCTTTGATGGCAGAAGGATGTCACTGAGTGTCTCTCTGCTTTGAAAGTGAGCATTCTTCCCTTCCTCGTACATGGGTATCTCCTGTTCGCCTCAGCACAATGTAGAAGCAGAAAGCCATTATCCTGTGAGAGAATAGCTTATTCAGTTGTCATCACTTACACACAGTATATGCTATGCGAAGAAAAGGAGAAATACAACTTTTAAGGGTAGTCAGCAGTTACGCGAAGCTTTTCACCTTAAAATGCCTTGCAAAGTCTAGTTATATTTAACCTTGTATCACTAGAGTACGTACGTGCAAGTCTACCCATGTGGGTGCTCTGTACTTTTTTATATGCTCTACATAAACATACAAGGAAGATAGACAACACTCAGCAGGTCAGGCTATGTAACAGGAAAATGAGGTGAACTGTGCATAGCAGTGGTTGGAAAACAGTCAAGCTCCTGGTATCGGGACTCCTGTGAGAGGGTAGGGGAGGGAAGGACACTGTCTTACAGCCTCTGGTGGCACTGAAAAAATGGAGACAGCCTCTCCATTTATGTGCTAAGGAAGGTAATTTGAAGAATGGGGTGGAAATACCTGCTGACAGTGTGATTACTTACAGTGTTATTGATAGAGTATGCAGGTTGGTGACCCAAGTCTTTCCCTACTATATACAAATTCTCGGTTTTCTTTTCATTGCCTTTGGTAATTTAGAGGTCATTTTGGCTGAGTGAAAAAGGGATTAATTCACCTGTTGTCCTGATGGCCATTATGAGAAAATCCCAAAGTCAGAGCAGGGGCTTCATTTTTATGACTGAAGTCTTCTGCAGATGTGAGTCTATTACTCAGCTGCAGAACGCTGTGGTCCTTGAAGCCAAGTCACAAGGGTGAAGGTCACTGCTCTGCCAATAGCCATGTTGCAGTTACATGAAGTTTTAATCAGCAAATATAGCTCTGGTACTGAACAGTTACATATAATGGAATTTACCCCACAGATGACTGCAGGTTCTTGTTAAATCAGCTCTCGCTGTTTACCTTTCAGCTGCAGCTTAAACATATGAAATGTGCCATAATCCAACTTTTCCCACATCAGAGGCTTGAAGAAACCACTTCTCTGTAGCATTGCATATAAAGAGGCAACATTTCTTCATTTGTCTCACATATCAGAATTCAAGGCAATCAGTCATTCATTCATTCTACATCATAAATAATACATGTACCCAACCAAACACAAAAGGCTGTATTTCTGTCTGCTTTCCCTCCACACTTTAATAAGATCATCTGAATTTCAAGGTGAAATGTGCAGTCTCATATTTAAATCATTAGGTCCCTGTGTGGTATTTCATCTCATTTTTGCAAGGTCAGGGTGGCCAACATGGTCAAAGGAAGGAAGAAAGATAAAGACTTTATCAGCAGAACAAATGTAACTGGTTCATGTTGAAGAGAAAACAGGTGATCCATAGAGGGTAAAGACTTGCCAGAGATTTGTAAGGGAGCTGTAAATCAGTGGTTTCAGACCACATGAGGTGCACCTGCCCCATGGTACAGTGTTCCACAGCAATGAGCCCTCAGCTCCTCTGCTGGCCCTTCCCCAGGTTTTGGGGTGTTTTGCTGCAAGGGTGGCAGTCCAATGTCCAAAATGCATGTATGTGGCTGGGAGCTAAAACCTCCTGGTTTCTGAGCAGTTTCTGTCCGTGACCCCCTCTTTGAAACAGGGTGGTTCTGAGACCCAGCACGCCTAGGTTACATTTTTCCCTCCTCACAAACTTCTTCTATGACCCTGGGCAAGTCACTTCGCTCTTGCACACCCTGGGTTCCAGTCCTTTGTTTGTACAGGATATCTCCTCTACTGGCCTTCCCTGTCCCATCTGTTTCAAAAGAAACCTGGCAGAGAAAAGAGGTATCTGAACTACTGTGTATTTGTTAAGCACTGAGGAGCTCCAAGTCTTGGGCAGCAGTTGTGATCCTCCTAAACATATTGCTATTATAATAAAGCAGCAAATAATTTCACCCATCTATGCTAGCTTCCCTGAATGTGAAACTGCAGATATTTATGGTGGGTTGCTGGCTTATAAAGGTGTTGTGGGTAATGCTTGTGAGGCACTTTGTTGATTAAAGGTGCTAAGTCTTTCCTGCCAGAAGATCTCAGCAAGTGCTCACATAAATGCATTGGACGCAGGAGTATCTTAAGTAAATGCTACAACTTTTATTATCTTTAGCACAAGCAGGAGCAGGACCTCATCACAATCCCAAAAAAAAGAGTGAGACAAAAATTTGGCAGGCAAAGTGTAATACATTCTCATGTCATCTTTATATAAGCATTTAGCAAAAAAAGAAGGTCACCTATAAATCAAGATAGGCCCAGACAACTGAACTCTAAAGCTAGTTTACAGAAAAGATTTCCAAAGCCCATATGGTCTTGTATGAGATTAAAAATGGATAAAAATGTTGCCTTGGACCACAATAACCCGGGCAATACTGGGATCACTCTCAGCAGTGACAGTTTAGGCACAGAACAGCTGCAGAGGTGCATGATTAAAGCATGTCAAATGGGTAACGTGAGCAGAAGTGTCATGACTTGTCCCCTAGTACCCAGAGTAAATTTTGCCCAGCAGGTTAAGTCTTCTATGGTGCCCAGAGCTGCTCTCCTTCTTCTGTGATGCCCCTTACAGGACCTTTCAGGAAGGAGAGAGGAAATCACAGAGGACCTTTAAGGGGACCTAACTAGGCTGTGATGGAGGACTACTGACTGCAATCTCAAGACAACTTTAATCCAAGTAAGCTCAACCAGTAGTAGTCCAGTTTGGGCTAGTTGTGGTCTTTTGGGCAAGTTGCTTGTCCGTTCCAACATGTCAAGCTACTCTAGGCACCTGCTGCCACAGCACTGCGCTGTGGCATGATGTTCTTTGCTCCCACCATCTTGCAGGCAGCCCTATTTCCAGCTGCAATGCTGGAGGCAAGAGCAGACCTTGGCAGTTGGGCTGGAGCTCTCGGTGTCACTGCTTGGGGAAGAGGTCAGAGATTTTCAGAATTTCATGTCTCCTCACAGCCAGACCATGGTGGTCAACAGACCACTGACCACAGAGCAGTCACTGGCACACGCTGAAGATCATTCTTGAGAGGAATAGGTTGTTTCCCCCTCCAATTATCTTTTTATTGCTGAAAGCAAAAAAGAAACAAAAATCCTTTAATTATGTGTTTTTTCAATTCCATGGGTTCAAGATAAACTAGCAGGCTTAAGAAAAAATGTCCATAGAGGACAAAGTGAAGAATTATGATTATTCAAAACACCACATATTCTTTCCTACTGCTTTTTCTCTCTTCTCTAAGCTGCTGAAAGGAGATAGGCTGACAGATGTGTTCCTGAACAACCCTTTGTACATGACGTATCTAGAAATTGAAATAAATACGTAGAATGAGTTATACTGACTGCCTTATATCTAAATTAATCACAACCCAGATGGAATAGGGAAGACGTTACACACGCACACACACAAGCAGGAGTCTGTCATGGCTCAGTCCCAGCCGGGAGCTGAGCACCATGTGGCTGCTTGCTCACCACCCCTCTTCCCCCAATGGGAAGGAGAATGAGGAGAAAAAAGCAAAACTCTATGAGTTGAGATAAGGAGAATTTAACAGAACAACACAAAAAGAGGAGAAACAACGGTGATAATAATGAAACAGCACACAAAAGAAGTGATGCAGGATGAATCTGACAGAACTGCTCTGCCCCAAGTGCATCCTGGCCACCCTGCCCGGCCCACCCCCTACCCTAATATAGGGCCTTGATGTATGGTATATCCCAGTGGCTGGTTTGGTTGTCTATCCCGGCTGTGCCCCACTCCCAGCTCCTGGTGAAAGTTAACCCTATCCTAGCCAAACCCAGGACAGTTGTACCTCTTGAAGAGGTTAAAAATGAAACCTGTGAAATGATGGATGAAAAAATAAAAGTCCTCTCTACGTTTATTTAAGTATGCATCTTCTGCAGTGCTTATCTGAACCCCGAGCTCTTACAGGCACTGATAAGAAAGACAGACCTATTAAAGCCTCGTTTGAAAACCTCCAGAACACACACCCAGCCCCATGTCGGCTGAAACCCTACTATCCCCAGAGACCCCAGGCTCATGCAGAGGCATTAGTGATGTCTGAAAAGCATGGTGTGTTGCTCCTCTGTGTCTCACCCCTTCCAGGCTCCCACTCTGTAATTGGTGAGAGTCCACTGCTCCCCTCTCTCCTCTGCAAATACTGCTCAAGCATCAAGAAATATTTTCTTGTCTTCAGATCTTGACTCCCAGCCCAACTTCCCTGGGTCTTGCACCACACATTTTAAGCCAAAAGCTGAGGTTTTCCTCTGAAACTCCCTCCCTAGCTTCTCCTGCTCTTCCTGGCAAGCAACCAGCTCCACTGCCAGGATAACCCTGGCTCCTCCTGCAAAACAACCGAATAAGCCTGTCTTTCTTCCTCCTGGAGGCAGCAGGTCTTCCCAGCTGCCTGGATGGTTCAGGCTTCCTAGAGGGATATTTCTGATGCTCAAGCTAATCTTATGGAGGGAAGCAGGAGCCAGAGCAAAGGCAGGGAGCAGCCTTTCAAAACCAGCCCTGTCTGGTGTGCCTCCTGGAGTGTAGCAGGATCATTTGTGGTGTCCTCAGAGCTGCTCTCACTGTCCCCCAGCAAGTGGATTCACTGGTGAAGCCCTTTTTACACATACAGTCCTAGAGCCAGCTGGGCTCTGGGCCAGTATCTGGAGTAATTATGGTCCTAAGGAGTCATTTGACAGAAAACAAAGGGGCACATCAAGGACCTGCTCATACTTGGTCTCATCTAAGCATAGTTCCAGTAGCTGGAGGTTAGTGAAGGAACAATGACCACAAGTGCTCTCCATGACCTGGGGCCTCCCTTCTCCTACCCTGTCGCAGGCTGATCAGCTAAAACCCCACCGTGCCTGGTTTGCCTCACAAATTAGCTCCTCTGAGAATGTAAATCTTGTCCTCAAATCATAGGCAAAAGTTTGTCAGTGACACAGCTTGCATTTTGCTCCAGCTGTATATGGATGGTTTATGAGCTGTCATTCCCTTTTGCCAGGTCTCTCCTATGTGTTTGTCATTAGTTTGTGAGCTTCCTAAAGCAAAATTTCCTGTGGGGGTGTAGAGCTGGAAAGGGTCTTTTCACTCTGCTGCTGCAAGTTACATGTACTGTTATCCCATCCACATATCATCACTTTTCTAACACTAAGGTCTGGAGCCTTAAGAGCAGCTGAAAGGCTGTTTCAGTTCTCCCTTCCCTTGTTTAAGCCTTGTCAACAGATGTTCATGGCCAGTTTCTATCTCTTTACTCTTTGGAAACATTGAAGAAATGCTACAAAACTTGTGAGTTGGAAAAAAGAGCTTAACATTGATTTTTATTGACTTTATCTTCAACCACAGTGAGCTCCCAGGTGTGGCCCTGTCTCTCCTCTGCAAGTTCAAACCTTATCCCTATGGCAGGCAGCTGCTGCAGCAGGACTGAAGGACTGTTTTCTCCCTCACGCCGAGCTTGGAGCTCGCTCGCAGCCGTGCAGCTGAGGAGCGTACTTGCACACAGAATAGCTGGTAGCTATTGCGGTGGAAATGGGCTCTGTAGCCTGCGCAGCCTTACAGGTAAGTACCTGCCTGCTTAACAAGCTGCTGTTTAGGAGCAATTTTTAGGATCATCTTGTATTGCAATAGTCCAGGTTCAAAAACTTTGATGTCTTTGTGACAGAAACTTCTGCTCAAGACAGGTTTTTTTCCTCCATTATTATTCTAAAAGTACATGAATAAGTCCTAAAAGGATTGCTTAATTTTTTTGACCTGTAAGGTAGTTTTAAGATAGCCTTGTTCATGCCTACTGAGGGGACTAATGAAGTGTATTAGAAGATTTCTCTACCATTTGCTGAAGTGGCAAGGACATATTTTTTGAGAAAGGTTCTCTCTCAAATGCTGGGAGCTGAGTGTATATAAACAAATTCCTGAGCACCTTTGGGTTCACTTGCAAGATTGGTTTGGTAGTGAGGGTGGTACTCCACAGGCTTTCCTGCTACAGGGTACAGGTGATTGGCTTTCCCCAACTCCACAGTGCTCACATTAAGACAGCAAAAAGCACACCTGAAAGTCTGAGCTGGAAGAAGAAAAAAAAAAAAAGAGAGAGAGAACCTGAATTTCTGAGCTAAAGTTTAAAGAAAATACATAAACAGCTTTCCTATCTTTTACAAGAGGAGGGAAGCAGTCAGGCAGGTAGACTGGATTTTTTGTTATGGTTCTCTCTAAGGCCTTAAAGGAGTTGAATAAAAGACACAATCTCATATCTTTCCTTCTTTTCTAAGTATACTGAATATAATAAGTGGTTTTATCTGATTAAAGAAGCAAAATCCTGACAGAAGGGGAAAAGATGTGTCATTTTCTGAAGGAGTGCTCCCTGCTGGTTTTTGTAGCCTCTGCATCAGGCTTCAAGCCTTTGGACTTGATAAACTCTGTGACTTCCCCATTGGAATTAAAGGTAGTTTGATTTTTTTTTTTCTTTTCTTTTTTTTTTTCTTTGCTGCTCCAAGTGATATGAAGCTTGGCTGGAGACACTAAAAGACGTTAAATCACTCGGTTTCCAGAGCTCACTTTCTTTCTTAGGACGACTGCTTCTTTTTTTTTTTTTTCTTGATAATTTGTTGCTGCTGTCTGGAGAAAGGTCAGGCTTTCTCACATTGTACAACATTTCTTTTACATTTCTGGGTATTTTCTTCACTGGGAACAGGCTAGGTGCAGTCACTCTCCATGCTATACAGGTTCTGCCTTGAACTGAATATTGGAAATAGTTTTCATAGTTACATTCATAGGATTTAAGTCCATTTGTAGAGGAAAATGACTGTACAGCATTTGCAGAGGTGACTGCTGTATCAAACAGAGATGACATCTTAATTGCTGGTTGTGTACAAATCCTCTTCTTCTAGAGTAAAGGTAGCCCATATTGAGTCAGCATTTGTAGCCTTCCTGTCCTGGCCTGAACACAGTGGCCTGAACTTCTCTCTCTAATATACTTCATCATTTATACGTATCATACTGGCTAAGCTAAAGCAGGAGCTTTCTAGGTGGAGGGAGCAATGTGATAGCTTGGATCCTTTCCTTCTGATACCAAACACGGAATTGTATCAGGAGAAGGAAAACTGTGATACCCCCAAACTTGCTGTTTCCCTTCTGTAGTACCAGAGCTTTCCTGGCCTTTTTCTAGCTATCCTTTACACTTCTTTATAAGTCATATCTGCAAGGCAGGCTTTTTAACACATCTTCAGCATGCCCCATCCATGGCCATGCTGGTTATAGTGCAGGTCTTCTTGGAGCACAGTGGGGTTTTTCCACAAGTTCTTGTGTCACCCCAGCAAAGCCCTGACAGCTTGCTCTCTCACCCAACTTGTCCACATAGTGCAGCAGCCCATCACTCTGCGAAGCAGCTCTGCATGAGGAGCACTGCCTCCTGCAAAGACCCAGTGTCCGTACCCACCTTGCTGGCTTCCCTTATGGGTCTACACTGCTAGCTTCTCAGCTAGCTGTAGTTTAGAAAGGTGGAGAGAGCTGGGTGAGAAGTGGATGAGCACTTTGACCCCATCAGATCACTATGTCTCTGATAGCAAGCCATGGTATCAACCAAACCCTCTGGACATAATCATCAATGAAAGCCTCTGTAGCCTCACCTCTTCTCAGCCATCCTTGTCTGGTTGCTGTCTGTGACATCCTGGATGCCAGCACTACAGGTGGGAGGCCTGGTATGGCCAGCTGTGTGCAAGCCAGGAGTATGACACAGGTGTCCCACCAGCATCTCCCCAGGTCCTGTAATTACTGTACTTGGAAGGACACCATCTGTTTTACCCCACAGTCCCACTGATCAGCACAGGTTGCTCCCTTGCTCCAAAGTGCCTTAGTGTCCACCTCCACAGTAGCTCAGATGCATCCCAAAGGACTGTCAGATGTTTGTTCAAGCAAGCTATAAGATGGCTGAAGGTCAGCAGATGCTGCTGACAGGGCCAGCTAGCTGGGCAGTGCTGCCAGGATTGCTGGTTTGCTGTGCTCTTTCCAGCCTGAGTCAGCACTGCAGGATGGCTTGTCAGTCCCATGAGTTGGGAGAGATCACATGATCCAGAAAGGATTTTGCCCAACCCGACACAAATTTTCAGCATAGGTTGATCCTAGGAGATGTGACCCTATGAAGGAAAAGCTGGATAACCATGTGCCTCTTCTTCTGTGCCTCCATCCTGCCTCCAGATACCACATCACTTCCTACAGCGATGCCACTGTTTGGTCTAGGGTATATTGACTCTTTCTTCCATCTCCTTCAAACAGTGTCCCCCATCCTCCTACCCTTCTATAACACCTTGCACTTGTCCACCCCTGCCAGCCAAGCCAGCAGAGATGCCTGCCCCATGCATCAATAAAACCTTAATATTTAAAGAAGTGCAGAAAAACCTCCTGGCTTTAGCCTGGGGTCTCTGACACTTAGCTGCAACGGAAGGGGCCTTGGCCACCTTCCTTCCCCCAATACTGACTGAAAAGTGCTTCCCCCTATATGAACCTTCAGCACTCAAGGACACTCTCCCTTGCAAATCCACAACTCCTGCCACACACACATACAAAGCTCCATGACATGCCCCTGCACAGCCACCTTCTGCTCACTGTCCTCCCTCCCCATAGGAGCCCTGGGGTGTGCTGCAGGGGTCTGAGCTCAATCCACCCACATCACTGCTCCTTCCTGCAGCTGCTCTGGTGGCTGGGTCACTTCTCATCTCACCAGTGTGCCCTGATTCCTACCAACCCACTTTCCCCAGGATTGCTGGAATGGGATGGCCGGTGACTCTGGATGAGTATTAGTATTTCTTGCATGACTCAATCACATCAGGAAAATCCTTGAGCTTTTGAAACAAGACTGAGAGGTACATTTCATATCATAAGCCCAAGTAAATAAAAAGTACACTGGGAGTTATTCTGCCAAATTAATGACCTGAATTTAAACCTCTGCTATTTTAAAAGTATGTATTTTAGGTTCTCTCTTTCTTTTCTAGTTCTGGAGTTCTTTCAGTGCAATTGGGAAGACTCAGAACTACTGCTGGGCTTTGAATGATATCACTACATCCAGGCAATAGGCTGAGAACAGAAAAAGAAACAAAAAACCATAATGTGGTAATGAGATCCTGAGCTGTCAACATCAAATAGTTCAAGCTAATTAGAAGATGAGACATGTCTAGCCCAAATGGATTTTTGATTTACTGTGTACCATCACAAATATATACTCATGGGTTGTTTAAGCACTGCTTCTGAAACAAGATAGAGACAGTAGCAACTGTAGGCAGACATACAGTGGGGATGGGGATGGGCATTCCTTTCTTTTGATTGACTTTCAACAGAGAAGCCACCGGGGAGAAAAATGGAAGTTGGGAAATATTGTTCCCATCATATTTCACTGGCATTTCCCAAATTTTTGGTAACCAGATAACTATATGACTGAACTTTTTGCAGCACTCCTGTGCTGCATTGGGTGTATTTTGGGTGGGCCTTGGTGTTGGGTGTAACCTGTGCATAGGGACAAGGAAAGGTGATTGTGCTGGAGTGCCTTTTGCATGGAGCATCTGCCCAGACTTACTGCTAATGGTGGGACCACACAGTTTGCAAGCAGCAATGAAAAATGTTGCCATACAAGAAACACAGTGCTTCGTGGCATTCATATCTGCTTGGTTTTAATCCCAGTTCTGTTCTACTGCTCCTTCTTCAAGGTCCAGAAGAACAGGGAGATACTCTGAGGCATTTCTGCATCAGAAGGAGGTTAGAGGCATGGGCAGGGGCTAAGCATGTGGTGCGGGAGAAGTCTCAGGGTCAGGCATGGGTGTAAATGAAGCAGGAAGGGTTTCCACTGCCAAGACAGTTAAATGATAAGTTAAACCCCTGTGTGAACTGAGGAAGAGTGGAGTGATGCTGGGCTGGGACAACACTGGGAAGTCACTGGTTGTGCCCCAGCCCTGAGAGAGTCCCATTTTCTCCCCCAGGGAAATGCAGGAAGGGGACAGGGAAAGGACAGGCAGTTTTGGCACTGGATCTGTGTGGCACCAGCCCTCTGCCCCAGCAGTTGTGCCCTGGGGGGAAGCAGACAGGACCCTGGCTGAGGGGGTAGTGGGAGAGCCAGGTGGGAGAGGAGAGGCTCTGGTGAAGGCTGTGTGAAAGAGGCAAGCCCCAGCGAAGCACTATTTTCAGTCTGTACTGTCAGGCAGGATTTGTTCAGGGATAATATATTTCCCCTTTGTGACAGCTCTGGCAAACGGTGCAAGTGTGGCTGATCCAAAGCTCTGCTCAGGGGCTCACTTCCTAATTAGGAAGAGAATTTAGGAAGAGCTCATGACTTTTTTGTTGTTGTTTACCAACACCCTGATGGTCACCTTGCTAGGGCAAAGCAATTTGGCAACCTGGAGACCTTTGGCAAAGTCCTGCCAGAGGAAGGCTGATGGAGAAAGTATTCATGGTACGAATGGTCACACAAAGATTCAGTTTGCACACAAAGGGATGCACAGGCTCAGAGCTGACAAAGGAGACAAATGAGCAATGATTTTTGAGGATGTATTTAAAGCAGGATGAAGTACCCATACTTGGAGTGCAGGAACAGGAGATGCTCAAGCAAATTAGGAGGCAAATGTAAGTAAAATACAGTTCTTTTAAGGAAGGTGCTTTATACACAACCAGTAATTAACTTTTGGAACTTATTGCCCCAGCTGCTATTATTGAGGTTGGCAAAGAACTAAGATTTAAAAAGGCCCATGAATAATAAAAAACACCAAGCATTGCACTCGGTAGAATAACAAATTACAAGGGATATAAATCACCATGCTTTAGATCATAAATAACAATAAATTGCCTAGTGATTAGAAGGCAACTTTTGCTAGGGGCAGGATCCTTAGTAATTGCTCATTTTAGCACTTCTTGCTCTTTTTTTTCTCTGAGCGTGTGGTGCTGGCCAATGCCTCAACAAGAGAAATGGGTTTAGATTGCAAACAGGCACTTTCTGTGCATGCTGTATTGCATTGAAGGAATTCAGCTTTCTCTTAGATAAGAAGTACCTAAGAAGGAGTTTCCTTACAGAAACACAACAATAGCAGCTGAAAATCTGCAGTATGCTATTGTAATCCGTAATGTTGGGAAAAAGCTTAAAACAAAGAAATTCTGAATTATTATAACATTTTTAGCCTTCCCAGGTTAGTTCCTCGTTTTTGTCATAGTACTATTTGTTTGTTTTGGACTTTTTAAAGTAAGTCATAAAACAACCTAAAGATAAACACTATGCTTTTGTATTTTTACTTGTATTAGACTTGTATTTTTGTGGCACCTGCTTTTGCCTGCTTTGTCAGACAAACTGATTTATAGATTGGATAAATGCATGTTGCTTCAGTTGACACACCAGAAAGCCTGGGTTCAAGCTATTTAGATTCCAGCTCCTTGCTAATAGAGATTAATACAGTTCTCTGAGTTAACATTTAAATTCTGAGCTGCCAAAAAGAAAGTAATTTGAAGCCACTAAGAGACAGTCATGGAGCTGAGCTGGGTACAAATTGAATCGAGGCTTTCAGAGCTCCTCTCACTGAAGCATTGCTCCCTGGCTTGCTTCCTAGCAGGATGCAGGGCAATGTTACTGGCACAGGCACTATACAAAGACATTTTGTGCTGCTTCCCAGTCCTGAGGTTTTCAATATGCTTGCTCAGTAATTAAGGGGGGGCTCAGGTGACACCAGCTCACTGCCCTTGGGATGAGGAACATGTGCTTATGTCAGAGGTTTAGCACCTTTGGTCTATCTGTTTAGGCCAGTGACTATTCTTGTACTGTTCAGCTCTGTAGGGTATCTCTATGGGGTTTTTTGACCTTTCAGCATGCATAGACCACAGACCTTCATATTAATAGGATTTTTTCTATACTGAGTCATTACTGCCTTCATATTATTTTGAAGAAAAGGCAATTGCATTACTTTTCTGTCTCCCCTCACCCCAGCACCTCCTGAAATGCAGCACATCACCCTTCTGAGTATCTCTAACCCTCTTCTCAAGCTCTGCTTGCCACCAGAGCAGGGTATGACTGGCTGAAACCAATCTTCCCTTCACTAGGCAGTCAAATTGTTGGTACAGTGCAAATCAGACTCCTCTGTAACACCAAAGCTGCTCCTAACCTGCATCTGTCCATTCTCTCCATGGGAAAGCATGATCAGTCCTGCCTCAGAGAGAGACTAATAATACAGTCTCCGCCATTTTTTACCAGCTGCTTTCCTAAAATTAAATCCATTGGAGTGTCTGGCGTTTCTTCTGAGGAAGTGTTTATAGGACTTTACACCACCAGTTATCATTTTGCAGGATGTGCTAATAAGGCAATGCTCAATAGAGCACATTTATTGCTCGTACTGCACAAGCAACACTGGAGGCAACATTCATCTCCTCAGAGGGAAAAAATGAACAATGTGGTGGGCTTAGATTCGGATAGCAAAGAAACTATAAAATATATAGTTACACTAAAAGCAGTCTGCATCTTAACTCTGTACTGGAAATATGATTTTCAGTTTTTCCATAGTATTTTTTATACACAAACACACATGCATACACATAGTTACTGTTTGGAAAGGTGGGATAGTCACGATCCTTTAATGACTTTCTGCAATTCAGGCCAATTTGGTACAGTACCCTCCTAGTGCAGCCCTGGCCAAAGCCGGCAGCTGGCTCCTGACGTCTCAGTGGGAAGGGGACACAAAGGGGAATGCTGCACTCAGCTCAGTGACCTCCTGGTGCCACCTTATGAATGGACAGCATGTGGCCACTTGGTGTTTACCTGTCAACACAAATGTTTTAGCAAGAGGTTTCAGTTTGGTTTACGTAATGTTTCTGTCTCGCTACAGGACACTTATCAGCATTTACCTGATTGTTTGGTGTCAAATGATTCTGGTAGCTTTATTCAGCTGGGTTCTTCTCAGGGAAGGACGGCTGTTCCCATCCACAGAGTCCTTGATGGAGCAGTTAAGTCAGCATGATCCAGGCTTTTTTCTGGGCCTCCAGATAGTAAGAAAGTAGATGAAAAATAATAGAGACTTTAGAGCCTTGAGACCAAAGGGACAAGACGATTATAGAGGTTAATGATGTCTTGGATTGAACTGACACAGTTTTGGCAGATCATAGGAGGAATTCATGGTACTCAGTGATGAGACTCCAGGCCCACACAGACAACTGGTCATTCCTCCCACAACTGTATTATCTGGCTTGCTGTGTGTGTAGCACATAAATCCACTGCTGATTTTCTGTACAAGGAATCCCACGTGGGACCAAAAAAGGCTTGTGGCAGTGGTTTTGCTGGCACACTCCTCCTCTCTGACACCCTCAGCTTTCGGTGGCACTGACAAAATGTGCGGAGCTGCTTGTGCCCGGGAGAGTGCCCGGGAGCAGGGCAGTAGGCAGGTATAGAGGGTACAGACACTTTCTGGAGCTTCTTCCCTCCTCTGCCATTGCTTTTCACTGCAGCTCAAGAAAATCCACCTTTTTACTGTTGGCTGAAAGTTATTAGGAATTATCTCACTTTGACTATTAGTGTGAAAAGAAACCCTTCTGATATGGCACAGCAAACTAACTTAGAGAACATATAAAGACAAAACACCATCCACAAATCAAGTAAAGGGGATAGCTTTAAATGATACAATTACATACTTTTTTCCCTAACTGTTTTAAAATGAGTTTTTCTCCATGACAGAATTTTGTTGGAAAAAGACTCGCTTCAGCTATTGATTGCAAACAGATTACCCCAAAGTGCTCGTTTGTTGGTTTGTTTGCAGACAGAGCCTTGTTCCCCCCTTAGAGAATAGGTAAACTTGCAAACTGCTCACAATGACTATTTGCTCATCCTCATTTCAGGCCTGTAATTGATATGCTAAATGACGTGATATGTTTCTATTCCCTTGGTGCTGTGATTAGTTGACTGAACCTCTTTTAAACAGAAGAATAATGTAATAGTGACTAGTGAATAATAAATCCTTGTTTGCATGCTAATACTCTCTTGAATATCAGGTGTGGTATAAAAGGTGGCTATTCCTCAAACAATTTGCTCAAACAAAACCCTTGTTCTGAATTCATCACTGTTTCTGTCATATCCAGTCATCTGTAGCCGGAGGCTCCTCAAGGAAAGTGTGTTTCAAGGAATGATTTAAATGAAAATGGGCAGCTGCTTGGATCATAAAGGAGGGAAGGAGTTCCAAGAATGAGAAACTGTGTGGAAAAAGGGCCAAAATCATAAAATGTAAATTTGTGCTTTTAGGAATCATTCACTACTTTTCAGACAAAAGGAACCACTTATCCTCCACTTGCTGGTAAGTGTGTCTCCTGCTCTGGGAGATGGGGAGGTTGTGTGTTTGATGGGAAGACAATCAATATTGTGGAGGGGGAGCACCAACCCCAGCATGTACTTGCCTCTTCATTCCTGGCTTCGGGCTACCTTGGGCTGCACCTGAAGCCCTGTGCTGCTGCCAGGCCAAGGAAAGGCTCCAATGCAAGCCCAAGGGCCTGTGCTTCTCAAACACAAGTACACAAATTCTGCAATAGCGTGGCCTGTGAAGATTTCACCACCAACATGAAGGAGATTAAGGAGTATAACTTAAAAAGTGTTACAGAATACATACACATGCACGAGCACCACACATGTAGGTAGCAGATACTATGTGCCTGTGGAATGTGGGTGCATGTGTGTGTGTGTGTTTATAAAGCATCAGATTGACGACTGAAGTTGGTTTCTAAGAAACAGTTTGTTTCTAACACAGTTTGGTGATATGACAAGCCTGACTGTTTGCTGAGGCTAAAGAGTTAAAATTGTTGCATGCTGTGCAAAGGATTTTAATTTATTAATCTTAAATTAATTTTAATAACTTTATTAGATATACTTATGTATCTACTTTGTTTGCTTCATTGGATTACCCATTATTAGGACTAGATTTCTGTCAAATGTGGTGATACGCATGTTGCTGTAGCTACCCCAATCCTGGCTATTTTTTCCATAATGCTGGAGTTCTGAACAGCCTTCCTGTTTCAGCACCTGAAACGGTTAGCCCATAATTTTTGTATTCACGTGTATCTTGCATTTAAGACTTCAGGAGTTTGTGTTTCATTCTCCTCTTGAGAGATAGTAAGGATCTTCATCTGAAGATATTTAAACTTCTCTTAGGAACAGGAGAGGACAAAAAGTGTTTGAAGAACACCTATGAATTTAAGAATTCACAGAAGGAACAGTGAGGAAACCCTGCGGAAGGAAAAGTAAAGGCCATTCTTTGCAAGAAATAACTAGCAGAAAAGGAAAGAGAAAAGGCCAAAACCTAAAATGCAGCAGAGGTGTAAAAGCTCACCAGCCAGACAACTATCTATAAGGTGCCATCCACTAGAAAATCCTAGAGATGGGGGAAAACATGTACAGCTTTCTTGTGTGAGCTCTCCTGCTGGTGGAGGAATCACTGGAACTTGCTTCCTACTAGGACTAGGGCAAAAGTCTGACCTGAGGTTCAATTTCTCCATGTGAAGCCTCCCCAGAAATAATCCCCTGGAGATGTTCTGTGAATACCGAGGGTTTAATACTGTCCATCTATCTAGAGTGGTCCAGGTGCACACTGGAGTCCACACTCACCAACAACTCTCTGACACTTGTGCTCAGATGAGACCCTAAGGGAGAATGGACAGGTGTGCAGGCAGGTGGGTGAAGGAAGGTGCGGGGAAGATGTTTTGTGACTGTCGGGCAGACAAAATTTTACTGCCTTGGAAACTACCATCTATCCCATCTGCTCTTGTGGCCACAAATCACATCTAAACAATCCTTCTTACATGGCTCTTGATGTTGCTTCACCTAAAAGCAAACACAATTTATAGATCAGAATTTCTTATGCAATGTTCATACCAACAGACTGAGAAATTTTGTAGAGTCTGTGACACAAATGCAGAGCATGGGGTCAAGGGGTGCACCAGACTTTCCCTATTTGTGCTTGACAAGCTGTGTAGACATAGCCTAGAATTATCACTGTCCTCTACTCCATCGACATCTCTGGTATTTCCTCCAGGCCCTGCAACTGGCAGCACTGGATTCTTATTTTACCTGGCATCTGTTGTTTCCTTCAGACCAAATGGTAGCCAGTGTGTCTCATACACTTTAGTATCATATTAGCAAAGCCCCAAAATATGTTTGGACACTGGGAACGTGGTTTCCTAGGGTTACACGTTGCCAACAATTTTAAAATGCAATTCAAGGGTTTTGAGTGAAGTAAACAAAATAGGGGATAAGAAGTTTCTACTCAAGTAGGAGTGTTAAGCTTTCAGTCTGCCTGAAAATCCTTGAAGTTGGTTCAACAATTGGCCCTACCCCCTTACAATGACTGACTGACTCACCTCAACCAGCCCCATCTGTTTGGACTGAAGAACTGACATTTAACCTTGATTTCACATTTCATGGAATGCCAAGTCCAAAGGCTTTTATTATTCAACAGTTCGTCTAAGCAGAAGGGTGTGACTCTGCAGAAACTGAGATTTCAAACTTGATGAGTATCAAGTTACACCCTTATCATGTATTGAATTACTTTACAATTTCTAGCAGCACAGGGTAGAATGCCCAGGATGTGCAATAAAATCTCGCCATTCATCAGCAAGTGCTGTAAACGTGACCTTATGTTCCTCGAATGAGCTATAGATGCAGTTCACATTTTCCTGGCCCTATCTGTCACCCATCTCACTTCTCCTGGGATCTCTCCCAGCTCCCTAAGGGTGCCCTTTCCAAGAAGTAGGCAAGTCCCTTCACTTCTTTCTCAGTTGCGAGCTAATAATTTCCTTACTTTCATCTTCGGGCTATACCTTCATGGCAGCCAAGCATGATGCTTGCCCTTTACATGCTGTGGGACCTCTGCCTGGAATTCAGCTCATGCTTTGTTTAGGCATAACTCAAACAGCCCCTTCTCTGGAGAGCCTGGTTACACTTCGGGCTCAGGCTCTCTACATGCCACCTTTTGCAAGTGACAATTTCCTCTTCCAGGAATCAGGCCTTTAGCAGATTTTTCAATTGCCCTCCTCTAAGCTTTGGCAAACAACCCTGCCTCTGGGCTTAGGAGCATGGACTGAGGAGTCACCTTGAAGTTATAAATCTGTTTGAGGGGATGCTGCTTAATTAGGGTACTGTTTTGATCTTTCCTGCACCTTTTTTTAGCAACCACACATATTATTCATTCAGATACAGATACTGTGCTACACAGATACACTGAGGTTATATGATATGCAGCTAAGTAATGCATATTAAAGTTCAAACTTTGTGCTAAGAAGTTAATGATCAAATTATCCACATCAAGGACACCTTGACCTGCTAACCTTAATAGACACAGTTTCCATGTTACCATGGGCCTGATGCAGAGGACTGTGCTCATGTGCCAGTTCCTTAAAGCAATGTTTTGCCCAGAGATCACTATTTCTCCTTCACCCTCACCCTCACTATTTCTCCTTACCTCACTGGTAAGGAAGAAGTGAAGCCTTTCCCAGCCACTGATGACCTTTTGTCAAAAAAAGCTATTGCCTTCCCTTCTTTACCCATGATAATTTCATATTCGCTTCTCTCCCACCAGCATCATTTCCTTTGAAACCAGTTGATCTCGCTGTTAACCCTCTTTTCTTTTTCTTTTTTTCTTTTTTTTCTTGTACCTGAAGCCTTATAGTACAAAGAGCGCCTTACCTCTCTTTTATGCTCAGGAGACAACCTTTGAATAAGAAAGGATTAAAAAGCCTGACCTTTCATTTCTCTAGCTCTATGGATTTAAATCTGTTTATATTAGTGGGGTCTCCAGCACAACATATCTGCTATGTACTCAAAGACTTTGCTCATCTCAGTCCTTGCTTTGAATCTGTATTTTGACAGCTAGCACTTTTCCACTATCAAGAAACTATGCTTACATAGGAAAACATGATTTATTTTAAGCTTCAATAATATAGGATGTTCAGCACCAATCTGCTTAAGAGTGAATTTGTTCACCTTAAGTTTTAGAAACAAAGAAAGATATTCTTCATATATTCTTAAAGCAGCCCATTTGCAATTCAACTAACTGCTCCAAAATAGCAGAATAATAACATTTAATTACACCAAGATACACACTGAACTCCCAGCACACTTATTTAATCAAAAGTAAATGTTGTATCTGCACAAGTTTTTCAACGTGCTATGAGTACAGCATGCCATATAATATGTTATTAAAAACAATACAGAAAGTAATATAAAAACATCTGCTTTGTAGAACAATTATACTTTAACACAAACATCTTTCTGCATTACCAGCTTTCTACAGAAAATTAAAAAAAAATTTTAAAATGATAGAATTATCTAATGTTTTATCTCCTTTTGTTTTCAGTTTTGGCTTAGACATCTTTCAACTACTGACTGCTCAGCATGGTATTTAAGTTACCCAAAGACATATTATATAATTTATTTATATAATTGGTTCCAGCAATATGCTGAGTGTTGTTTGAAGCACAGTGATAAAAACAGCTCTCGTCACAAATTATTTAGAGTCTAGATAGAGGCATGGTCCAATTCCCTCATATCTTAAAACCTCAAGACACAAACAGCCTTTTAAAATGTTACAGATCACACTGGTTTCCAGAAATTTCACTCAATACTAGCAAGCTGACTGTTCACCTTTTGCCCAAAGTCCCTCTCATGGACAGCAGGTTACATGGGGCTACCTTCCACTCTGTCTATCTGATGTCTTCAGTCATCCTCAGTCTGTTGCTGAGGGACTCTAGAAGTGGGCAAAGGTGATTTTGTTTGTAGTCTACTTTGTGTCTGGTTCTTGGAGTGCAGGAGTTTGCCTGTTCAGAATTGAGGCAAGGGATCTCCTCTGCCCCTTACACCAGTGAGGAAAAACATGCATAAAATGTGAGAGGAGGGGATGGTCCCTGCCTCAGAAAAGGAGTTTTCTGATAAGCACGGTGAATCATATGAAACACAGGAACACGTCAGTCATTAATTAAACCACTATGGAAAAAGAGGTTGCTTCAGCAATTTACTTGCATCAGGCATTTCTAAAATATATGCTGTCCCACCCAGATTTTTCATGAGCTGTGATTTCAGGACATGTCTCTATTACCAGCTGTGCAGAGGAGATAGTATTTGTCATGCAGCAAATCAGAAGCAGATGAGAAGGAGATGATTCCTGCAAGGCAGCTTAAACAGGTTACAGTACCTCATGCTACACCACCAGCCAGCCTGAGTGCAAGCAGAGCTTTGCATGAAGCAAAGTTTCAGGATCACTGCTGTTTTATTCTTACGTGAACCAAGTATCAGTCAGCACTCCAGCTATTTCTCTCTCCAAACAATGTTTAATTTATTGAATTGTTTCATTTACCACAATCACAAGGGTGCTTTAAAGCTAGAAATGTATTATCTCACTAAGAAATGCATGCTCAGAGAGGGTGAACTCTCCTGCTGTTGCTGTCATTACTACAGTAGTTAAATAAAATGGTCAGAGTTTTAATTGTTACCCTAATCATTGCATCAGATCTTGTTTGAGTTAGGGCAAAATGCTTTACGGGCTGGCTGACATTTCAAAAAGTGTCAGAAATTAATCATTTGCTGTCTTACTGTGGTCTGGGGATGATGACTCTAAGGAAAACAAACCACAAATCACCTCTGCATCAACACACAAGGCAACTGAGCTATACTGCTCTGATTCCCCATGTGCTGGTAGGAGAAGTGGGCCTGACACCATTGGCATTTTTACGGGAGTCCTCCACCTTGAAAAGACCAATAAATACACAACACCAACACGTGCCCTTTGTCCTCTGCTCACAGGGAACTGAGCATGCAACAGAAAGAGGACCCCAAGAAAAGGCTACTTTTCTTGAGGACACTGCCTGAAAGCTGAAGATGAGACCATACTGGTTTTAGATGGTAGTTTTCCAGAGGGAGTCGACATGGGTTTTATCTGGCCAACTGCCTCAAAATGAGTCGCTCTAAATCAGTCCCCTGGAATCCAGGCAATGTAAACCTTTCCTGTCCCCAGCACATGCCAGCATTCACAGCTGCTGAGATGTGGGCATACTCCTGCATCCCCAAAATAAATTGTGATCCTAGCCAATATGCCCAGCCCTGCACCCAGGGCTGCAACTGTCTTAGAGGCCAGCTGTGGAGAATGCAAGGCACTTAGACAATTAGGAAATGATGGCTATAGAAGGGAAAAGAACACAGCAAAATGTTTTTCATAACTTGTGAGTTGAGAAGCAAGGGAAACAATAGATACAAGTTAAGACAGGGCAAGAGCTGAGGCGGACAGAATGAAATGGTTTTGGATGGAAGAAAGCATTGATACATTGAGCCATCTCCAAACAATTGCCCATGTCTTCTCTGGATGGCTTTGATGGGACTATGCTGAATTGCACCACCTGGAGGTTCTGACCCACGGGTCAAGTTGGCTGAGAGGGTTTGTGCAATAATCTCTTAGTCCTTACCAATGCTGAGAGAAGAATGGGAGAGTGGCACTCTGCCGCAGCCAGGCAAAGTGCCAGATAGTGTAAAGTGCTCACTGGAATGTCCTATCACCTCTAATGTGGTGGATGGTCTAGTGACTTTGATCACTGAGGCATTGGAACTTAGGAAAAATGAAAAAGTGATGAGTAGTGGTTTCAAATGGACATGCCTCAAGCTATGTGGTACCTTGAAGAACATTTCAGTTGCAGGAAGAAGAAATCATGCCCACAGCTCAGTATTCAGCCCTTTCTGTCCTTTGATCCCAAGAGGTGGGATGATTGCCAGACTCCCTTGGTAAGGCCCAAAGCTGCTCAGCATCTTGCAGAGGCAAATCCTGGGGCTATTCATGAGGAACATTTGCATGTAGTGATGAACTTAGCCATTAGCTGAAAGAACACTGCAGTCTGTCACAGTGCAAATGCATCAGATAAAAATGTTAGCAAAAGATGATTTGCTGAGACTGACTGTGTTTAAATACTTGCTTCTCCAACAGAAATCTGCATAAAATACAGCTTATAAAAAAATTATATATCCTACAAGAATAGCCTCGACACCTTTTGTAAAAGACAAATGGTTTAATTATAAACTGATGCTGCTCAGAGTACATTCTTCTATCTTTACTACTGTGATTCTTGGAGCTGAGGGTTTGTGGTTATTCTTTTTAATTTTCATTTTGAGTGGGAGATAACTATTCAGACAGGAAACAGAAAAGAAATAAGGTTGGGGAATTTAAGAGAAGCCATCACACAGCAGATTCCCTACTCCTCCTAATCATGAAATAAATTAAGTAATAGCTCCTCTACACTCAGCATTCACCTTTCAAGGCTGGGGATGAGAGTTACACAGACAAGACCACAGGAAACTCTATCTCCCTATAAAGAAAATGACAGGGCAGGTCACAAAATGCTGACACTGGCAGTAACTTGCTGCTCAGAAAACAAAGACATGATCAAAATGTGCTGGATAGAGATCATCAAAGGGATGATTAGTCATTTTATGAACTGCCTGAAATCTAAAGGTTGTGTTCGATGATGCCCCCTTTCACATGTGCCCTGTTGTCTGACTTCTCCAAACCCATTTTCTAATCACATAAAGTATTAATTTTTTTTTTCCCCACACACCTAGACTATAATTGACAGCCAGTAAAAGCTTTCTGAGAAAATAAACCAAATCTCCATTTCCAAATGACATAAGAATCATTAAGCATAACCGAGGATCCTGAGAGGAGAATTTCATTTAATTTCAGTGCATATGCTTAAATCTATAGTCTGTTTAAAGCATGACTTTTAACCACAGAAGTAAACTTTAAAATATTTTTAAGTGGGAAGCTCCACATCCTGGTATTATATATACCAAAGGGCTGTGTCACTTGAGATGTGATGTATAGTTATTTAGACATTTGGAAATCGAGTACAGATCAGGAGAAATGGAGCCACTCAAATTAACAGCAACATTTGCCAGTTTTTCCTGGGTATAAGTGACTATGTTAGCGCTCTGTGCTGCAAAGGAATTGTTCAGCTCACTGCTGCTCAAAAGCTGTGAAACCTTGTCCTATGTTTGGTACTGTCAGTAACTTCAAGTTCACCATTTCTGTACCTCAATTTGCCTACTAGGAAATCTGAAATAATTATACACAGTCAATGCATGCGTTCAAGCAATGGGAGAACTGTGATACTTCGTAATATTTAGAGAAAGGCATCAAGCAAAATCCCCAGGGTCCAGCCATGATGGCACTCTGCAGAGGATTTTATTTCAACCCTGTTTTCATTTAGTCCATTTTCTGTCTAATTTGCCAGTCTCATACCTTTTCCATATTCCTGCCACTGCACAACTCTCCCCTGCTAGCCCCAGATGGGGTCTGTGCCTGCAGACTTGGCCACCCATTGAGGTGCCGAGATCTGTCTGCCTCCTTTCCTGACGCAACCACCCACAACAATTCCTCAAAATAATAAGATAATCACACTGAGAAGGAAAAATCTGGCAGAGTCACTACCGTTTTACTATCCCCTAATAAAAGGATTGTTTGGTGCTCAGTTGCATTGCCCCTAATACTGTGACTAGGTTGATCCCTATCAGATCTAATTTGTTTCTTTTTTCAGGCCCTGTTTTAGATGGGACCAGATGAGCTTGCTGAAGCTTGGCTGCTTTTTGGTTCTTCTCTAGAAGGTTGAGTCTTGGACTCATCATGATGAAGTGCTGGGGCCTGGGCTGTGGGCCCTGAGTTGGAATTGACCTATGGATGAGTCACAACCCAGCAACGTTTTGTTCTCCAAGTGGTTCCCCAAGGCCCCAGAGGCAGAACCTGGCCCACCTGTATGATGCCCTGCCTGCCCCCAGGTGGTCATGGTTGGGGTGATGGGCGAGGCTAGAGCTCTATTAACCAGGAACTGATGAGTTTGTGAGAGGCAATAAGGAGCTGATCAGTTTGAAGAGAGTTCCTGTTGAGGGCAGCTTGCTGAGCTCTCTCTCAGTGGTGTGTTCCCCCTTGGCTGATTTGAGACGGAGAAGAGCAAACAGATGAAGAATAAAAGATGAATGTGTGCTGAGGGGATGTTGCTGAGTTTGGTGTTGGCCTGAGGAAGAAGAAGGCTGGCAGCACACATGACCAGCATTGTAATGAGCAAATAGGAACCAATTTAGTGAAACTGGCTGACCACAAAAAGAGGCTGGCCTCTTGCACCTCTGGGTTTGCTTGGAGGATGCACAGCTTCTTTAGGCTTTTACCAACTTCATAAACAGGGATTGTAATGAGGTTCCTCCGTGAGGGACTCATTCACTGAAACAGCTTAGCATCTGAGGATAGCAAATCAGGTTGATGAGCTTTATCTGACATGGAAAAACAGAAACAAGAGGCCAACATTGCCTGTGCATGACACGCTGTCTGGACTGAAACGTAAGACTGCACAAAGCAGGAGGACATACTATCAGGATTATGTCACCATAAACTATTATTACTCTTTTTTTATGGTTCTGACAGATATAGGTATGAGTACCCAGGACAACACAGGTCATTGAGTTTCTCTGCATTTGTACATCATAGATGATCAGCTCTGAAATGTCTGAAGATTATCCATTTCCTCTTAGACCATCTGCAACATCATAGAACAAGTGCAAAAACCTTTTAGTTAAAAACTAAAATAAAAGCTCAGATTCTGCAAGAGGCAGAAGACCCTCATCATGGGGTTGAATTTCTAGCACAGATGCTCATCTTGGCTTAATTTCAGGAGGCTCTGAGTGTACCATGCAATTAGGCAAACTCCTAACTGTCACATCCCTGGACTGAAGTTCTGCTGACTTGTGTCAAATGTAGATGATAATCTGGCCCTGAAGTTCAGCAACCTCCTTCAAAATGAAGAAAACTCAAGCATGGCACTTTTCTTGTTCTCCCTGCTGTAGTCCTAGGAAAGATAAATTTTGAAGTGGACAAGAGTAAATTACACCATTTTGTTCTTGTTTTAGATCTGGTAGCTGTTCTTTGCAACTGAAGCCTCATGGTATGGCTTCTAAGACATGGAAGCTGGGAGATGAACACAGTAAACTGGATTGACAGGAGATTTTTGTCCTTTCCTAAACTGTGACTGGAGTATACAATAGACATCCTATTTCCCTTAGCAATAGTCACGTACCAATGTAGGGGCAAAACTATTCAGCCCTTCAGCATTCATAGTTTATTCAGTCAGGAAGCATATTATTGTCTCATAAAATGGGACACCTGTCTCATTGTCCATTAAATATTAACAGCAGCACCATAGAAATGAATTGTAATAGTTTTATTATAGTAATGGTCTAGGTAAATCTTATTACAGTGTAGTGTGGATGTCAACAAACAGAAAAAGTGTAAAACTCCTGGATTTTATACAAAAATTACAGACAGATGTGATTTAGACACCACTGTATTCTTCTGGCACAGGTAACAATGTGGAGTGTTCCTTCACCCTTCAGTGCAGTGCTATGCAAACAGTAATGTTTATTGCTTCTCAAGTACCTTTTTTTTTGTCAACAAATATCAAAGCATTTATCTAGGACTGCAAAAGGCCTTTGCAGGGTGATTCTGTAGCAGAGGTAACCAAGGTACACACAGTACTTGAAGCTGGTTGCATCAGCTGTGAGAAAAGTGCTGCAGAAATAGGCCCAGGACCCTGACGCCTGCTCCCCAGCACCCTTTTATCCACTTAATGATGCTTGCTATAAAAGGGGCAGCACACTACGTCCACCAGTGACTTATATCCCATGCAATCTCATTAGCTCTGCTGCCTGGCTCCTGACCTTTGTCAGCAGCATACATCAAACCAGGACTCTGAGAACCTTGCTTGGTAAAGCCACATACTTTACACTTTCTTGCTTCATCCCGTGCAGGAAGCAGCAGTACAGAAACACCACACCAAAGGCTATTCCTGCTGCTTCCCAAGCCTGGCTCTCACATCCCTGTTGCTGGTGGCTAAGGCTCCAGAAGCCTCCAGGTCAGGCTGGGAGTCTCTAGGCTTTCTTGGGGACTTTCCAGTCAGTACCAGGTTTAGCAGAGCTGAGAAGTTTGCAATAATAGCTTTTGTCCTACTGCTGCTTTATTCCTGTTTCCCAGCCTTGCTGAAACAAAAGAGGCACAGGCAACATTTCTGGTGTCACAGCTGAACAAGATTTTCCGGGAATGAATAAAAAGGTCAAATTTGGATCCCGTCACAACTGCTGTGCATTTCTAGCTTATGGGCCCTCACCTCGGTGCAGCCACTTTATGCTCAAAGCCAGCCATTGCCTTTTTGCCCAGTTTTAGTTCTGTGTACAGTCATTTATTTAAAATGCCTAAGCAAATAAATGGTTTGTGTTGATTTTGTGGACTCAAATCAGTAATTAATGCCATAGACACGAAAGACAGAAAACCACTGAAGACTCAGTTTGGGGGTTTCTTCACGTTTCCCAAACAATTCAAGAATACAAAGCTTTCAGACTAGAGTAGGGGGAGATATCCTGGGCCAGGTTAAGCCATCCTTAATGTGCTCTGCTCACTCCAGTGGCATCCAAATGATGCAATCTGAAATATGGTAAAAATTGAGCTGGGAAACACTTTGATTGAAATTTCTAATTTCATAAGCCAGTCAATAAATTACAAATTACCCCAACTAATTGGCAATAAAATCTTACCTATACAATACCTTCATACACAAGTACCAATTTTAGAAACAATTCAGAGAGGTCTTTATTTAATATTAGTATTATGTTCCATATAACTTATTCTGTAGTAAATTCAGACTTTTGTCATACTAAGCATCTCCCATACAGGCCTTGGGAGAGAAAGAAAAATTATGGCGAATAAGTTCTGGAAAGGCAAAAGCTGCCCACAGTAGATCTTCCATACATCACAATAATCCTTAAAGGGAAGGAATATGAGAAGAAATATGTAACTGTCTCTATTTCTTGCCTTGCTAAAGTTTATAGCTGAGTATAGTCCCAGACTAAACAGTATATGGAAATTGGAAGGAAAGAGGGGCTTCCATTGTTCAAGAAGGACATGTTTTGTAGAGATTTTTTTGGGGCGAGGGTTAACAACATGGGTGTGTGAAGCTGATCAGTGGCTTCTAAGAATCAGTGCTAGGAGAGACAGAGATTTTTACAATTCTACAGATCTGATAAATGCTGTTTGGGACTACCCCAGGAGCTGGGCTGAATAATGAGGAGAAGATATACAAATGTACATGTGAATAAATAAGCTTACAGCTGCTTGTTGGGTAGCAGCTTTTGTTACTTGAGCTGTTTGTAGGGTCACAGTATTTGTTCCTTTAAAATATTTATCTGGTCTTAAATTGTAAGAGGTGGTTGGTTTACTGGCTTTTTTTTTTTCCCCCCAATTGCTCTTGAAGATTATCCTGTTAAACTTTTTCAGTCATATAGTCCACGTGCTACAATCATGCAGTATAACCCAGCATGGTAAAGCCAGTAAATAACCAAAGCAAACAACTTGCAAAGTAAGTATGGGCAGACATAACACTCACCCAAAGCAGCTAGCAAATTTGTGCAACAAATTACATTCATAGGTAAAACCAGGAAAGATTTCATGACTGCTGTACAGTCCAGGGAAAAAACAGGATGTCAGAGAAATTTATACAATGCTAGCTTCAATGATCTTATAACTTTTCTTCCAATATATGTTATTTATACACTATTTATTGAACTTGGCCTTAAAGTAGAACAAGGACCCATCAAATACATTCTGTACCTTACAGAATTTATATTCTGTCATTAAAAAACAGTATTAATAGATACTACAATGTTTCAGATCATAAAGTTCAATTCTGGATTGATGAGGAGCATATATCAATGTTATATTATACTTGAATAGACAAATTTAAAAGGATTTTCTTTCCACACAAGATCAGCGTCACATTTAATGCCACAAAGGCCTCACACACATGTCAAAATGAACTTTAATTTCTCGAAAAGCTGTTGCTTAATAAGTTATTTATACATAGTTAGGAAGACAAAAAAGGGAGACTATAGAGCTAAGTTTATGCAACGGCTCTGAAACTGAAAAATGTAAACAAATAAAAAAAATAGAACCAATGATCCAGTTCAGTTGTGTCTAATGGCAGATAATGTTGATGATAAGTACTGTAATATTTTCTGCCTTCTTATCTGGAAAGACCACAAATAATGACTAACTACTGATAAAAATAACAATTCCCTTTGCAGACTCATTTTTTTCCCTCCAACTATGTGCAGACTCTGTGAACAAGAGCCTTGTGATGGCAATGGCTTCTGAGTAACTTATGTGTTGTCTTGGAATATATTTTTAATTTATGACTGTGTTGATTACCCTGGTTGAAGGGGGGAAAGCTTGGAGCTCCCAAACCCCCACCTCCTCTGCTTTTTCATCCTCCGCTGTTTTATTTTCCCAGCAATCCAGCTGTACTCTCCTCATACTGTGTGTATTGTCAGGATTATCTTCAACCATGTGAACTATAAACACAGCTCACTGCAGCCAGCTAACAGAGTGGCTGAGGGCCAAGAAGGAAAATCGTCCTCCTCATCTGAAAGGCATCTGGAAAACGGATCCAGGAAGGTTCTTTCCCTCACTCTCCTGAAAGACCTCTAACACCACAAAGACAAAGTAAAGCCTCCAAAATGATGGAGCAGTTGTTTCTGTGTGATGGCATAGTCCTGGGGTATCAGGATGATCACAAGTATTTCTTCTTCTTTTTTTTCTAGTTATTTTGAAGTTATGAGGGAAAGAAAGACTTGTCCCTGTTTCCCACCAGCAGTAGGGACATTCTTCAGCAACACATTTTCAGACATCAAAACGCAGAACTTGGGGCACTCCATTTCCAAGTGCTATAAATTTGGCTAACACAGCTCCTCCATGTCTCAGGTTCATCAAATGTAAAAATGGAAAGCAAATCGTCCCGATGGTTTCTAAGGTGTCCTTGTAGCTGTAATGTCTAGTGCTGAGCTTACTGCTACAGACAAGGATTTTATTTTACTGAAGTCTACCTGAAGAGTAAGGACAAGGACCACAAAGGTTTGAAATCACTTAACACTCCTGTGCAGAACTCTCTTTAAAATCATTGGGTAGTAGAGGCCAAAGTGGGAATTAAGAACATAAAGAGCTCTCTATATCTGTGTCTGTGGTGCTACTAATGTAACAAGGAGTACCAGGGCTAGTCCCTAATTAAAAGAAAATGGTTGCCTGATTAATGTGCAGCGCCAGATGGCATCAGCAGAGGTGTTTGTTTTAGCTTTACTTAGTCATGCTTCAAAAAATTTCAGGCCGTGGTGAAATTGTCTTCTGTGGGATATCACCTATAAAAGTATGCTCCCTCTGTGAATTCCTCAAGTGCCTGGGAAGCGGTGTTCAGAGTAGAGTAGCTTGTCAACCTTAACATGAGCTGTCACTAATGCTTAAATCATATTTTTACTTCCTTACATCACATGCACGTATTTCACAGTTTGATGAAGGAGAAAGGAGGGTTTCATCTCCAGCCCTGGTTATGGATGTGCTGTGCAGCCACACAGACACTGGAGGAGTCAGCTGTGTCAGAGCACGTGTGGGAGTCCTATCTCCAACAACCCCTGGCACATATCTAAACTTTAGACTAGATTAAAGGTCAAACTTTGCTTCTGTCTTTTTTTTTTCACTTGGAGAGCCAAGGTCCTCGAGCAAGCAAGTAATTATGTTTTATTTCATCAGTTAGTGGAAAGCAGCTGTACTGCTTAGCATAATTAACGAGGAGGTCAGACAGTAATGCTTTGTATACAATAGTGTTATATGCAGCACTAAGGCAAGTAATTGCTCATAAAAACAGTATCTTGTAAAAAGGGAGGGGAAAATCCACCTCCCTTGAAGAAAAAGTTAGGAGCACAGTACTTCCTTTTAGTCAACACTAAAAACATTCTCCCTTCAGATCCTTCAAGGCCAGAAAATATTTAACAAAAATATTCAGCAATACTCACTACTCTTTACTGGAAATTTGCAACTGCTTGTTGCAAATATCCATGAAAAATATCCATGTAAAAGGAAGGCAATTGCACACAGGGCTGTATTTGTTACCCATCCTGGTGTGTCCAAAAGTAATCTAAAAGATATTACAAGTTCACATTCCCAAGAGTTCCCTGTAAGTTCTGTAGTGGACAACTTTTGTTCAGCTCTTCTTTGACTGCAGAATATTACATTTCTACAGGCAGGTGGGAGAAAAAACATTGGTATATGCTCATTCATGATAAAATGTCTACTTCATTTCTGCTGAAGTCAACCAAGGCGAGAGCAGGAGACACACTTGCAGAAATACTGAACTGGCTAACCCATCACTAGCTCACGCTGAGTCAGTCATCAGAAAACTCAGAGTGCTGGAGAAAAATGGCAAGGCGAATGGAATTCCTCTCAAGCTGAGTTCCACAGTCTGGAATAGACTATCTCAGTTGGAAGGGACCTGCAACAATCATCTAGTCCAACAGCCTGACCGCTCCAGGGCTGATCAAGTTAAAGCATGTTGTTAAGGGCATTGTCCAAATGCCTCTTAAACACTGACAGGTTTGGGGCATCGACCACCACTCTAGGAAACCTGTTGCAATGTTTGACCACACTCTTGGTAAAGAAATGGTTCCTAACGACTAGTCTAAATCCCCTCTGGTGCAGCTTTGAACCGTTATCTAATTTATCTTTGATCTTTTTTTGATGGAAATGCAGGGTGGCTTCTGAAGAACGCAAAGGTGGGAAAACTGGGGAATCGTGAACAGCTGTCTAATTCACTCCACTGAAGAGATGATATTCAGTTCCAATGAAAGACCTCTGGCTCTTCTCTTTTTTTTAATCTCCTCTTTTTACAACAATGATAGACCATAACACAAAGCATTTCTCAGATGTCCCTTTACTTACTTAAGAAAGCTGTTTCTATCTTTCTTGTAAATGTGACACCTGAACACTTTTCTGCCAGACTTTCTCATGCTGTCTAGTAATCTGCTTGTTCACAAGGGTATTCAACAGAACTGGAGGATGCCAGGATCACAATATATGTTATGTCGGTTACACCATGTATACAAAACTTCAGTATGGAGCCTTGCTTTGTGTGACTGCTGTGGACCAAACACCAGGCAACACCTTACTCCATTTATGGTTTCACTAATGTTGGTGAGGATGTTCCCAGTAGAGTACTGACCAATGCAGCTAATCTGAAAAAATATAATCCTGTAAAAAAAATATTAGGGCCTCATATAAGAAAGTATGTTAATATATGGACTCCTCTCGAATAGCCCATTTTATACATGTCATTTGTAGGTATCAGGTGGTACTAGTTGCATATGAACCAAGCTGTCTAAAAGTAAGGAATCTAGTCCTGTCTAGTCTGTAGGGGAGGTCATCCCATGCTAAGGTTGTCATTGGCTATAGAGGCAACTTAGACAACCATTTTGGATCAGACACCTGACCTTTGCAGGGCAAAATCTGGTTAAGATTAATCCCCACCATCTTGTCAAGAATAATTTTCAGACACATACAGAAATAAAAATATTTACATAGTATGTTTTATATATTTTTAAATATGTTTGTTATGTGTACATATATATATCTTTTACATATATATTTTAACATTTACAAAAATTCATATAACGAACTATTTCCCATATAGTATACTACTGTGTTCCAAGTTTTCCCAGGTATATATACACATACATTTAATAGTGTTCTACCTTCTTATTCTTCTTTTGATCTACAGAAAGTTACCTGGTACTTAGAACTAAAATAATAAATAAAATAAAATAAAATAAAATAATGATGACTGGCTTTGCAAAGGGCTACAAAGATGTAAACCAGAAGCTGCACAGGCAGGAGGGTTACTGCCTCCCCCTCCCCAGCATGGGGAAGGTGGCTTTCCCTGGGCAGGTTTTTACCTTCCCATTTGTGCTACCCAGACTTCTGCTCACCATGACTGGGATACCAGCTCGAATGGAAGGAGCATCTGGAAGGAAACACACTTATGGTGTGCTCTGTGATTATTTTACATTGGAAATATACTTTTATTTTGTGGCTGTTTTGACATGTCAGTGACTGCCTTGTAGACTGCAGAATCAAGCTGGAGCTTGTGTTGTGGGTGTTTTTTTGTTGTTGAAGCCTAGAATATTAGGTAAAATCTTCAGGCATGTTTTTCAGTGCACTCAAGAGGCATGCTAATATTTTAACCTAAGACACAATGTTAATAATATCCTTATGACTGGCTCTTGGACTCCCTCCTCGCAGAGACAAATGCTACCCACACATTCCTTTGCCCGATACACAGACAGTCATAACTTGGCGATTAGCGTGGTTCCAAGGCCTACTGAGATAAATCAGAGAGAAACTCCACATTGCTTTATATAGACGAATAGCTTGAAGCAAGTTAGGAATGCAAAGAAAGCTGGAGGAAGGGATATTTCTAATGAAGAGGTCTCTGTCAAAGGTAACAGCAAGGAGCACAAGTGACGGATGGCACAAGCAGAAGATAGAATGTAGGAGAACCAGGGAGGAATATGAAGCCCAAACAGCAGAAGATATAAAAGGCAATTTATAAATTCTCAGATCATTCTGCCGTCTCTGAGATGTGACTAATGCAGAGACAATGACAGCATGTGGATGTCTCAGGGAGAAAGAAAATGGTACTGGGAGGAGAAGCGGAGTTTGCAATTTCTAAACTGAAAGACAGCAGTGTCTTTTTATTTTTTTTTAAATTAAGCATCATTAAAACAGGAACATTGCTGATTTTCAGAAGTAAGCACTCTCCTGTGAGTGACAAAAATTAGTATCTTGTGTAAGCAGCATCCCTACAAAAAAACAATTGCCACATAGGAAAAAAAGGAAAAATCAGAGCATTTGGCCCTTGCAGAACATCTGAACACATGAAAAAGATAGTTAACCGTCCTTAAGTACAGAATAAAACAGACTTGTATTTTGGCTTGTCTGCAATAATGTAAGTCTAACAAAAAGAGGGAAAGAGAAGTGTTGATTTTATATAGAGGTTCCTTTTTTTTTTTTTTGCTTCCACATGAATTTGAGATGTTTTCTACTAGATTTTCCTTTCTCAGAAACAAGGACATATAAAACATTGTCTGTAGATTTATTCTGATTGCTGCTTCATTGATTCTGAAGCTGAAATAATGTACCCTCCAAAACCACTAATATTTCTATTGTGGCCAGACTTGTCCAGAGTTTTACAATCCTAATTAGTTTCACAGTTGTCTTGTTGTTTTCCTGTACTCCCCCTCTGTCTGCTCATCACCATCTGCTGTTGTCCATGGTAAGATCTTAAAGGAAGGACCATCTCTTTGTTCTGCCTTTATACAGCACTTCACAGAAATAGCTCATTATGGGAACCCAGGGCTGAAATTCCTAAACACCATGGCAATAAATGTAGTGGACAGAAAGAATAATGAGACTCAGAAAAAGCAGAGAAATGCCCAACTCCTCGCTTTTGGATAGCATCTCCTGCTTTCTGACTCTGTCTTTTGTTCCTGTGCCATTTCTGCTCAGCCCGCTACAGGAACTGCTAGAAGAAGGAGTGAGATGAGCACACAGAGCTTGATCACAATGCAGGCATAATTTGGGAGGAAAAGGCAATGACGGATGTGAGAAAGGGAAAAGTGAATATCAGAGCAAGTCCTCTTCCAAACTCATGTGAGGGCAATAGGTAAACATCACCTTTATCTGGATCTGTACTTCAGACTGCCTATTTGGGGGGGTTGTTCTGTTTTTATCAAGTTAGAAACATTGAAAAGAAGATACATTAGGTGCCAGTCTGTCCCAGTATGGAACTTTTCAGTGGATGCGGTCAGTGACTGTGTACTAAAATGGAGCATTAGCCCTAAGGATCATCTCTCCTCCTCCTTCATCAGCTCGTCCTTTCCTCTCTCCAAGTCAGTAGCTTGGCATAATACTCAGTGGATGCTTCCTATTTACTTCTGTCCCCTATTTCACACAAGAGCTTCATGTTTGTCATTTATACATAGTAAGAACATAAGTTCATTCTGTAACTGAAAGATCTGATATACATAGGAACAATAAGACAAAAGCATAATTTAATTTGCAAAGCAATGGATTGCCAGAACTGACATCTCTGCAATCAAGTTCTATTGTAAATTCTTTTGTTTTGGGGTCAGGGGAGTTGCTTAGATTTTTGATGAATGATATGGAAAATCTGAAAGAAATGGATATTTTTCATTACTACTTAAGAGAAAACACTGAACACAGTGGAGGTGGGTTAGTTGAAAGGCCATGCTTGGATTGGTTGTGAAATTGCCTCCAAAATCTGAGATTTGTGCATATTATTAGATACATAGTGGTTTGAGAGACAGTGTCTTGAACCTCAATGAATAGGTTTTGGCACTTGAACAAGCCAAAATAAAACAGTGAAACTAAATACTCAGGAGGACTGGCCTTTCAGATTTCCTTAAGAGACATCCATTTTCATAGCTGTTCATCTTAAATTGTGGTCTGTGGCATTCAGTTGCTCATAAAACTCTTTTAAAGAAAATTGTGTTTTCAAATAAGGTAGACCATGTTATTTATAAAGGTTTATTAAATTAGTTTGATTAATACTTAATCAATTGTTACGCAGTCCATCAAGCTAGTATGTTGCTTATACCCACAGTTTATGCCCATTTTCAGCATTCTCTCACAAAATACTTATTCTACACAGTACATTCATTTATATGACCATCAAGTCAAGCCTGTAATATTCTTTTGGCCCTATAAAAATTTCTAAATGCATCATTACTATAAATATAATCTTGACAGATATTTGGTTTTAATGTTTTGGATATCCACTTTGTAAACGAGTGTCCAAATCTGTCCTATTATTTTAAAATTATATGACCGATGAAGTAAGTTACAGCCCTGTTTAAAAGAACTAGACATTATCTGCAACATGTACAGTCTGTCTTAATGTAGGAAATTGCCAGGTGATTGAGCAAATGCTTAAGTCATACTATTTATTTCGTTAAGGTGACTTTAAAAGACAAAGCTGATTATTCAAGTGATGACAGTGTTCCCAGGGTAGTCCCTAGCAGGGGTAACACAGCAGCCCATTGTGTGGGGCAGCAATTAGGAGTGCCAGCACTGATTGGGATCCTGGGGCACATTGTTCTTCCCAATTTTCAGGTCATTCCACCCAATGGGCAGATGCTGGGGAAGTCATAATAGAGATTATCAGTTTGGGGATGCCACTTCAACAGGCAACCGTGGGTAAGTGTGGGATTTTCACTTGTCTGGACTCCTTGATAGAAGAAATAACTGCATTTGAGAGAAGCTAACTAGGATGAACACAAGAATTTGGTGTTGTGTTTGGAGAGGTAATTGCCAGTGTGCCTCTGGCACCTTGGGGAGCCATTGGGGCTTACATTCCTTTCTCTTCTGATGCCCTGTAATCACTGGGGTAAAGACTGTCATTACCTGCTTCCCGCAGAAGTGTTCCCAGGATGTACTGGTTGTTGCACTTAAAGCCTACCGATAATTGAAAAACTTCAGAGCTGCTGTAAATGGCCCAGAAAATGCTCGCTAGCGGTCTGGCAGGCTAGCTTCAGGCAGATTCCTGGGGAGCTGAGTGCCTTGGGTACCTCCCAGTCTGTGCTGGCAATTCTCAGAGGCTAGCATGGTGTTCTCTGTGAGGTGTGAGAAAGTAGGAATTGGAAGTGAAAGGCCTCTGAGTTCTGCCACAGAGGGACTGGTTGGTTAAAATGATCTTTTTCATTAAGTGCAAGAGAGGTCAATGGTTAGCATCCCATATTGAAATGCTCCTCAGGAAGCAAGTTTTGCTGAGCAATATCAGCATGTTCAGACCAACCTCCTCCACCTGGGATATTTATCTCTTCCGCTTGTCTCTCTCTTGGACTAAATCAAAGTGGGATCACCTGTGTATTCTCCTCCCCTTCCTTTGCCTTATTTTTTTTCCTCATTCAATCTGCTGTAAGGTAACAGAGTGGGGACTGCTTCAGCCTTGATTCTACATTAGTCTCCTCACCAGGTAAGGCAGGCTGGTTAGGAGTGCCTGCTTCCACTTGCAAGGGATTAGTCCCATAAATGGCAGGGATAAAGCAGGCAGATTGCACTCTGGGTGACAGTGACCTGGACAAAGACTAGCAGTAATGGCACACAGCTAACTTGATCAGGTCTCCATGAGTGGTGCCGCTGCTAAGAGGGCACATGTGAGTCCTTAGGTGGATGAGCGAGCTGGGGACACTGAGCTGGAGCAGGGAAGAGAGATCCCTGTGGCTGCCTGAGGCAATACCAAGACTTCAGCTGAAAGACTGAGGATTTACACTAGTAAAAGGGCACGAAAAAGCCAGAGAAGGTCAGAAAAGGGCAACAAGAATGGCTGGAAAGACTTTGCTTTATAGCAAATGATATAAAGATGCTGATCAGTCTAACTATTTAACAATAAATGTAATTAATGATTGGTGCAATTTACTGAAGAACATGGTCAAATCTAAATCACTTTATGTCTTTAAATCAAGCTGACTATCAAAAATATAAGAGAGCTGGAAAAGGATTGAAAAGACAAAATAACAAAATGATGTCCTATACCCTGTGTGCTGGGTAATCCAGAGATGTTTATCCTGTCATTTCAGAGCCTAAACATGCTCTGCATCTTCATTAAGTGAAACATATCATTCTTAGCTAAACCAGTACCTGCAAGTTGAGCAAATTCCTTATGCTTATAAGAAAATATTTCTAATTTCAAGCCAAAACTTGTTTTTTATGCCTATGTTTTGCAAATTTTTCCACTCGCTGTACAATAGGTCATGAGGAGGCAGGGAAATTTATGATCAGGTTCCTACATGGGTGTATAACTGCGTAGTGGTAATGTATTTACTTGCAGCAGATGGAATGAATATGGGAGAACATCTAATGAGGTAATTGACGCTAAAATCTAAGGCATTAATTAAATGTGTGTTCTACTTAAGGAGTCAACTGAATGATGAGTGACAATTAAAAATGATGTCTTTATAATTATTCCAATTCCTATTTATGAAAGTGGAGTGTGACTGCATATTAAAATGTGATTGAAGGTTTTATGACTCCTTATTCTTTCACAGTTAAAACGTTTGCAATTATTTCTCCCTCAGATTAGAGCAATGCATTGCAATGTAAAGCAAAGCAGCGTAGGCTTGATTCTCCAGTCATTTAGCACAGGTTTTATATTGGCATATGGTGACTCCCTTAAGCAGAGTACTCCTCTGTTAGGGTGATTTGAATGGACAACTAAGCCGGGCATGCTGAATACTGCAAATTCAATACGAACATCTGGGGATGCATTTATGGATCAACAATTAATTTTTAAAAATATTATTTGGTCAGGTTTGGAAAGTCTGCTGCAGCTGTAAGGGTGGAGTTTTCTCCTTCTGGACAAGGCAATGAGAAACCCTCATTTCTTTCACAGGGAACAAGACTAGCCCATTTACAGAAATCTGGGTCTCTACCCTCAATCTGCATGTGTCTAATCTATTTCTCTGAGAATACTTAATTAGTATAGCAGATTCGAACTTTATAAAACAGCTGCATATCGCTCTCCTTGGATTAACTAGAAGTTGTAATTGTTTGCAATAGCAAGAGACGTTCTCAACACAAATCTCCTACACTTCCACAATGACTTCCTAAGACACCAGACAGTGAAAATTCCCTTCTCTCACCAGGTTTTTGAAAACTCCTCACAATTGCAGCCAGAATTATTTTTTTTTTCTTGTCCATTATGTAACCATTAATAGTCCTCATTTTCATTTATTTTTCAGAAGTTGTATTGCAAATATTTTTCCTCAGGAACAGAAGTTTGATTTTACATTACACCAAAGGGTAGAGAAGACAAGTCCTTCCTTTTTTGAGTTTTACTTTTGTTTGTTTCTAGTGTGCATATACCTTTGCCTTTCTTTCACCCTCTGTACCTGTTATGGATGTGCCAAGGAACCACCAGTGCATGTCTTTGAGAAGGCAGGAAGCTCAAAGATAACTGGCAATGCCATTGATTATTTTTACTGCAACTCTGAAAAGAAAGAGAACAAAAAGTGTGTGTATGTGTATATATCTACACATTTATGTACACACACACTAAAGATAAATACTCACTGAAGCTTTAAACCTAGTGCCAAACTTGAGAAGCTGGTTTTTTGTATTGGAGTCTTTCCTAACACCCAAGGCAAACGACTCTCCACCTTTGGCTGCAGAGCAGCAGGAGGGCATCCTTGCAGCCCCTGCATTTGCTGCTCTGCTGGGTGAAGAGGAGGTTGGCCAGAAGACTGCTTTGTCTGTCTGCTTTTCTTCCTCTGGTACTATTACTGAGCCTCTCTTTCCAGTCTCCAGGGCTCTCACCTCTTATTCTATTTAATTCTGCTAGTTATTTTGCAATAAAAATGCTACCATCTCCCCCACCCCAAGCCTTTTTGCTGGCTCCCCACTCTGCTAGGTACTAGTGGCTACTCCCAAGCACTGCTGCAAAACATCCTCGTTCGCTGCCTGTCCCGAGTCTTACACCCTGCCCAGCGATCCTTACTCTTTCCAGGTGCTACACAAGCATTTCTACATTTTCATGTTGTGTTTCTGTCTAGAAAACATTTTCCCTCTTCCAGTCCTGCAGCAGGTCTCAGACACCCCTCCAGTCACCCAGCACGTTGCAATAGATTAGCTTTTCTATTTACCTTGTTCAATTAGTTTTAATCCTGCTCCAAATTGGATTTTAACAGCCCATAGTTTGTGAGTATTTAGAATTAGATATATTTTTGTAAGCCATTTGAAAAACAAGGATATCAAGCTTCCAGATGGCATGAAATACTGGTTTCTGGATTTAGTATTTCTCAAGATAGAACCTGTTAAAATCATGCCTGACTGGAAGGGTGGGAAAAAAGCAAGAGGGCAGTCCAAGAACTCTGCTTCTGGGTTTTGGGTTTTTTTCTTCTTTTTCTTCTGCGAGGCCTGTTACAGGTGACAGTTACATAGAAATAAACAGAGAAGAGCTGAGCAATCTGTTCCCATATGCAGAAAATGCATCTAGAAGGTGGTTAGGGCATGCATAAGAAAATAACCAGGGGCTCAGGGCCTTCATGCTCCTCTTCATGTTAAACAAGATGAAATGAGATGGTGGAAGTGCTGTCATTGTTATTAGTAACATTAGTTTTATACACATCACAATGCAAATTTGCAAGTATAAGCCTATTAATGACGAACAGCTGTATAATTTAGGATTTTTTTTAGCTCAATTTATGTTAATGCTGTGAATTATGCCTAATTCCCAAAATAAAGTGGTTTTAAGGTCAGCTCTCCACAGCCCATTCAACCCTTAAAACAAATTTTATTTTTTATTAATGCTATTCCATTGAGATCTTTTCCTGCTTCTAGCTTCCTTCTTACTTTATAAAGCTACTGTTCATCAGCTTATCTCCCCTGCAAAGCTCCCCGCACCTTTAATCTGTTTAGCCCATGTCTCATGGACTTTCTCCTTTTTTAATAGGTGGAACCCAAATATTCTCACTGACAACATACCTTTCTCTGGGAAGATTAGATTATCTCACAATCTTATGGGCAGAATTATGAATTGGGCACAAAATCCATATTGCAACTTGCTCGCGCTGTGGAGACTTTCCAAGTGTTGCTCCCTGAAGATCTCTTTGCACCAAAGCAAAGGCCTTGATATCGTGCCTGGCTTTCCTCCAGCAGAAAATGATTGATGAAACAATATGGGAAGGACAGTCTAATCTGGAAGTTCCTATCCGTGGAGGAGAAAAGCACTTCTGCCACATACAGCAGGCATTCAGAGGAAGTCAGGTCTTGATAAATATCAAAAAGAGTAAAGCTGCAGGATTTTGGACACAGCAGACAGTAAACACCAGAAGAAGTCCAACCCTTGGTTGGTCACAACATGACTGTGTATGCAGGAGAGAAAGCCATCAACTGGCAATCCCTACAAGAGAAAGTCCTTTATCTCTGCACCTGCTGCATCAAAAACTCCTCTGACAGCTCAGCATTGAATGCCCACAGGAAGAATCACAACTCTATAAATGTGTACATTTTCCCAAGAGTGAAGTGCTGGGGCCTGGGCTGTGGGCCCTGAGTTGCAGTTGAGCTATGGATGAGTCCCAACCCAGCAGTGTGTTTTGTTCCTCAAGTGGTTTCAGGGCCCAGAGGCAGAACCTGGCCCACCTGTGCGAGGCCCTGCCTGCCCCCAGGTGGTCATGGTTGGGGTGGTGGGCGAGGCTAGAGCTGTATTAACCAGGAACCGACCAGTTATTAAGAAACAACAAGGAGGTGATCAGTTGGAAGAGAGTTCCTGCTGGGGGCAGCTAGCAGCACAAACAGTTGTGCCTGCCCATATACTGTGCCTATGCAGGCTACAGGTGAGCCGCCTCCCAAAAGCTCCAGAATGTTGTACCATGAGTTATATGACCCCAGAGGCACATGCTGTAGCACAGCTGGACAAATGAAACATATATACAGTGGTCTTTCATTCAGCAATCTTATTTTATAACATTGATAGAGAGATCTCTGTATATTCATTTGCAGGTCTGCTCTCTGTATTGTGGTATTTATGTTATAGATGCATTTACATATTATTTATGTATCAGTACTGTTTTCATTAACCGGCTTTTCCACCCAGCAGTTGAGAAAGAGGCTGGCACACAGTAATTGTAGATTTAAGGCAATTTGAGGTGACAGGTATATATTTTTTTGGCCATGTAAAGGCCAGGTAGTAAGGTAAGTATGTGGTGGTTCTGCTTATTTATCTATGCCTACATACTAGGCTAAGGGAATTTTAACAAGTTTAAAAATGTATAAAGCCTAATTTTTCTCTCTGGTGGCAAGGCAGAGGATCACTTACTTTGAGTAGAGACTTACCCCTTCCAAAACTTAAGATATGCTGACAAATTACTACTCTAAAGTAATAGCAGCGTTGAAGACCTCTCCGCTAACAATATCAGATAAATACATCTACAATCTCTGCTTCCCACATTTGACACTTCTTAAGGGCTTGCCTACACAACAAAGTTGTTCTTACACTGATTTTTAAAAATGTTATTTAGTTTATGAGTGATTTAGTTCAACCTAGTTTAAATAGATTCTTTTGAAAAATATGTGTTTATATAAAACATTTCACGTATGCAAGTATAATAGCTGTGCAGAAACTGACACCATCCAGGTTCTGACTTGGATTGAAATTGGATTGTTGTGCAATTTCCAGTCTTGGACTCAGATGAAGGTTCTTCTTTGTTTTGCTTTTAAAAAAAAATTTAAATGTCTCCAGGCATTTTAAATTTAAAAAAATATGATTGATATATATGTGTGTGTGTATAAAACCATATATATATACACACACATCTTACTTCTGTTGACATAAGTAATGCTTTTATTTAGGTGTCCTGATCTGCTTAGAAGGCACTTTCACTGAATAAATTAAGAAAAGTACATGCTATCTGAGACACTCTCTCATATAATCCTAGTTTTTCCAAACTGAAGTGCTTTTCTCCATGAAATAATAGAATGTTTAAAGATTTCTTATCACTTTAACTGATGAAACATATCCTTTCTCTGTTGCCCCTCCAATGTTCTAACATCAAAGTTAAATAAGAACTCGTACAAGTGGGATTTCTCTTGTTCTGTGATGTAGAAGAATAGCCAGTCATGGTTTGTGTAAGTTACTTCATAGTCTCAGTTGTATATGATATAGTTTCCTAATGAGGCCAATTCCCTAGGCAACAGACCAACCCTGTAAATGTCTAAGCACAGGAATACAGCCAGCAGGGTGTATAATTCAGCTGAATTAAATGGAAATTATTTGGTACTCATAATCACCTTACCTTCACGAGCTGTACGTCTGTTAAGTAATGTACTCAGAAAGAAAAAGGATTTAAATACTCCTTCTTACGTGGAATTATATCAAACTCTCCCCATTTTCCCTGTATATTTTCCCATCCATGTTTTGAAAAATGGTTTCTCTCCTGAAATTCAAAATAACCTTCAAGAAAAGCAACTAAGAAATTGCAACTAAGCAACTAAGCAACACTGAAGAAGCCTGAAGTGTATTTAATGTAATGCCTTGGTGTTTGAGTAATCAGAGAAGTCTACTTCTGACCATTTTATGTTCCTGAAATAAAAATGTTTCAGTCATTCAGCTCACAGGTTACAAGCTTTTGGCTTGCCTCTCCATCATTCTTCTCCCCCACATCTCTATTCATCTGTGTGCAAAGCAGTGTAAAAATACTTTCTTTGCAAGTCAGTGGGATATTTTTCTTGTTAGTCCTTTCAGGACTTTTGCATGTGTAACAACAGAGGCATGTATTCCACCTTGATCAAAAGTTAGGCCTAATAGATTTCTTACAAGAAGGATGGACAGCAATGAGATAACTATGAAAGGTGATGACTTAGCTCATTTTATGTGCACTGTATGTCTGGGACACCATGAAGTTTGCCTATGTTCTGGCAATATCCACAAACCTGAAATTTGCCATTCATTGGACCTGATAATTGCCAGTGTAGGTCACTACAGTATTATTGTGAAGACCTCTGTGAAATGGCCCCAAAATGGAAGGAAAATAGACTTTTAAGTTATACCTGTATCACTGCCTCCCAGTCATGCCAAAAGCTACTCAGCCCCTCTCCATCCAGGAACCTGGAGTCAGAGCAGCTTTGCAAGGCTAATAAAAAGAGCAATCAATTTTTACTCCTCTTGAAGAACAATGCAAAGCATACATGCCTCAAAACTAAGCTTTAAAATAGACAGTGTGAGGGTTTTACTAGGTCATAAATGTGTGATTCATTATAACCTGGTTTACGTGATAGGACACAGCTCACCTATATGTTGGTTACACTTTCATTCCCAATGAACCCACTGCACTATGTAATATTAAACTGTTAGACAGACTAATGAAAAGAAGCTTGAGAAACATACATGTACATTGCTCCCTATCTGTCAGAAACCTGCCTAGGGAAATGAGATCAGCTTATATGCTCAGAAATTGTGCTTGAACAGGAGGGAACCTAGATTTGTTTCTGTAAATTATAGGGGGTTTGGCCTTGCTTCCACTGAAAGTGAAGGAAAATTACTTATGCACTTTCATTAGTGTCAGCAGCTTTAAAAAGCACAAGGATACAAGAAGCATAGGAACTTGTTATTCGAGCTGAATACTAAAGTTTCTTTTAAGTGTACGTTGTGTTTAGTTGTGCAATGGTAAACAACAGACTGAAAAACTTACCCGTTTGGTTTTGCCTTCCACAGCCATGCATTTACCCTTGATTATCCCACTGCCAAAATTATACAATCCAGTGAAGAAATATTATCTGATATAAATGTATATTATCAGGAACAAAGAAAAGGACTTTCCTTCAGTTGTCTAGAGGGACCAGTAAGGTTTTATGCAGAGTTTTAATATGATCTTGACTCTCCCATTCTGGACATTTCCTCTTCTGCTCAGGTGGATTTCAGCTGCCTTTTAGTAACACAGGGGGGGAAATCCTCCTAGCTATGGCTAGTGCCTCTGCCAGTCTATTGGTGGTGTATGTGAAATCCTTTTAGCTAATTGTGAGCCAGGAGTAAATACAAACAGTTGTTGAAAAAAAGTGTCTATGATTATGTCTGTTCGGAACCCAAATATCCTGGACTTGCTCGCTCCTATGCAACATGCAAAAAACCCTGCAATTTGCTCCCCTTTCTAACTCCTATAAAGATAAGAAGGAACAAAGTCTGTTCTTTTAGTCTAATAGGGGAGATTAGGGAGAGTTCTCCAACAGATACAAATGGAAGAGGCTTTTGAGGGAATGCCCTTCCACCTTTAAAGGCCTTTAGTAGAAAGTTCCTAAAAATTGCTACAGAATGTAGATGACTAACTACTGAGGTTGTCTGAGGACTTAACCACAACATGATACAAATATGCACAGTCTGCAGGGGCTAAGAATTAATCATCATACAAGGAAGAAACTGTTTTCCATTTCCCCTTTCAGCTTTCTTGGGTAGTCTGCCACTGAACTGTGAATGTGTCTGAGAAAGCCGGGACTCTTACATCTCTCATGTTTAAAGTCATGCTGTCCAGCTCCAGATTTGGGTGGAGAATGAAGCCTCTCATTCTGGGGCAGCTCACTGATGATGCAAGACATTGGATTTGTTGACATCTGTGAAGAATTTCAGAAATTATGAGATATAGTGATGAGCAAGACAGAGGCCACATCAGACAAGAGCTTCATGGTCACCCAGGAGTTGCATAATTGAGGAAGATACATGGATTCTTTCCAGAAGATGTCAAATCCAGTCCATCTGTACTGAAGCAGGACTGAAAAATGCACACTGTGTTCAAGCAGCCATTCAAGCAAAAACTCAGTTAGAATTTCCCTTTTACAGCTCTGATGTGTAGTTCTGCCTTTACTCTGATGGGCTCCTTTACACATCTGGAGCAGTACATTTCTCCTTGTTGTCTTTAACAAGGACAGATTTAAATCCACATATGCAATCCAACCTCCCCTGTGCTGATTCTTTTATTAGTGTATTTGCATTCCTCCACAGCATCCTCCCTCATTTGTCTTTGTTCTCCTAGGCAGGTGGGAGAGATAATTAATTAATACTTTTATTATTGGGAGATAGAAACATGTAGCTCACAAGCAGGGCCATTACAAGTGTTCAACTGAAGTATTGTAGGAACTGGGTGGGAAATGCTCCATCAGAAGCCTGAGATATCAAAAGTTTCAGGCAACAATAGTTTCATCCTTGGGTCCTACTGTTCTAACCATTGTAGGAGTTCCATGTTGGATGTCCAGTCCCTCATGGTGAACATAGAAGGATTCTCTGTTCTGGGTTTGTAGGAGCCTATACTGTTTTGCAGCATAAAGGAAGCCTTTTGTATGCTGAGCTGCTACACTTCATATCATCTTCTGACTGCATCTCACTTCTTTCCTGCCCCTGCCCCATGCACTGATGTGTTGATTGCAAAGCTACCATTGTAGCTTGCTTGGTGGCTTACATCCCTGTAAATGAGGCATAAAATCCCAACAAACCAGGCTGCCATAAATTTATCCATGTCTGATGAACACATTGATGAGCACGGGTAACCAAGAGAAAGGAAAGCAGTTAGTGAGACTGGAGAGAGCTTACAGGGGCCAACGTTGCACAGGTGTTAATTGTGGTGTCATGCTTTGATTGTACAGCAAATTATGATCTCTCTTTCTATTACTATAGTAAACAGTTTCCACCTCTTCGCTCAAGGTTCTTGCATTTTTGTTAAGATGTTTTTCTTTGCCCTGGGTCCTCTTTCCTATATAAAAGACATCAAGTAGACATTAGTTTCCCTTTTTTCTTCAAAGAGTGAACTAGAAATATGACCACCTGCAAAGACATTATTTTGGGGGGGGGGCAAGGGGGCTACAACTGTATTTGCCTGTCTTTCTAAATTTTGTTTTCTTTTACACACTGTCACGAATAATGCTTGCACAAACAAGGAGAACTGACTGACTAAAGACACTGAAAATTAAAACATCAAGAGAGCTGTCAAAGGTAGTGAGTAAGTGGGGAGGAGTAGAAATTTTCTTCTAATCTCTTTCAGCTATTGTAAACACATCTCACTTGCAACAGCACATCTTATCAACAGATGTTGGCTGTTCTTGTCTTTAATTGCTGCTGTCACTTTAGCTTCTAGCAGTTGCTGCTGCTCCAGCTCAGACATTAAAAGGACACTTCTCCACTAAACTTCTTACTGCTCTGCTTTTCCTACCCCACTTCCCAGGGGCGCGTGTGTGTGTGTGTGTACGTGCTTTCTCTGCAGCTCCCCATCCCTGCTGCCACGCTTGCTCTGTGCTGTGGGTGTGTGTAGGTGGGTGGTGTAATCCCTCCATGCTCAGACTGCACTGCTGACTCAAGGGACGAAAACTGTTGTCTCCCATCTGGTCCCAATCCTGGGAGGCCACAGGAGAACCGTGTGGCAGGTGCTACTTAAAGAAAGCTCTTTTCATGCTCAGACATGATCCCTTTTTTATCCTGCATAAACAGTGGCGAAGTATTTTTCTCCACATCATCCTCTTGATTCCTGCCTCTTTGCTGCTCTTCTTTTCCTACCTCCACCACTGCCTTTTCTTCCTCCCATGGGAACTGGCAGAATCTCTGAGGAAATAAGTAAAGCTTTCCTAATATAGAAGCTCATCTTCTCTGAAACCACTTCTCATTCTGTTAATGGAGTTCTGGAAATGTTTCAGTTCTCTCCCTACACTAATACTTTATTCTTTTTTTTCTCTGATAGCTGTCCAAGCACCAGTGTCATCAGTTTTCTTAGCTTTATTAGCTTGTTTTGCAATGAAATGCACAGAGAGTCTAAGAAAATAATAATAAAAAATTGGCTGGAGAGTTTTATAGCTATGAACTCTCTTTAAAAAAATAAATATGCATCTAGAGACATCTTTCTGAGGTCATTCCTTTACTGGGGTTTTACACTCCACAGACATATGTGTTCTACATACAAATATCAATGGAAGATAACACAGGATATTTAACAGATTTACACACACTCCTTCCCCCTTCCTCTCTTACACTTACATGTTTGGCCCAGGGCTCTTCTTCCAGAGCCTTTCCACCTTTGTAGATGTGACATCAGTACTCAATATTTGCAAATCCACTCTTAAAATTTTATATAACAAAAGCATGAAGTGCCTGCAGATCCTGTGTGTGGAAGGGTGTGCTTTTTCTGTGCCTCCCTCCCCCACAGTTACACTCGTTCTAGGGAGAAGCAAGGGAAGCGCAGAGCAGCAGACGTGGAGATGCCCTTGTTCTGCAATGAGACCAGGGTTCTGCACCAGGGAGAAGGTGCAGATTAGTGCTGTGGGGCAGGCAGATCTGCTGTGCCTAGTGCTGGTTCTGAAGGGGGTAGCAGAGACTGAAGAAAGCTTAAGTACCCTCCTGTCCCCTCAAAACCTTGATTTCAAGATGGGAGAGGGGAGGTTGAGAAGGGAGCCTTCCACCCTCAAAATAGAAATTGTGGGGAGCAAGGATGTGCTAGGCAGGAATGCTTGGGAGGGTGGGAAGCTAGTGGGAAGAGGAAGATAAGTTCTTCAGAAAGGTGGCATCTGAGGAGGCTATGGCTGAATGTAAAAGTACGGGCAGCTGATAATAGCAGAAATGCCTGCAGTCACCCTCGGAGAGAACTAGTTATATACAGAGCATACGAAGAATGGTAAACACATGCTTAAAATACTCCATCTGCATTTTGGAGGCATCCATTACCACCAGTGACCTTCTTTGTGCTTTACTCTAGCTGCCCAGGGCATGTTTTCCTGCCTATCCTTTTCCAGACACAACATGTGCAAAAATAGGAACTGAGATAAGCACCACACAAGATGTGGACAATTGCTGTCTAAATGGCTTCTCCCAAATGCACAGAAAGTAGGCTAGGAGAACAGTCACCCAGACTGGGATTCCATTTCACACAACGTCTTCCAGTGAAGACTAATGGGCACACTAGTCAGAGGGTATCCCAGGCCAGCACATAGAGTCTCCAGGCAGGTTGTAGCATCTGGCTTGTTGGGTATCCTGTCCCTTTGTGACCTGCAGGGATGCCAACAAGACAGTTGCTTATCTGTGGTAGGGCCCACTCAGAAGTAAAAATGAGGGCAAGAAAAAGAAACTGGATCTCTGCAAGCACAACTTGTACGTATGAAGTGTAGTCTGAGAAACGAATTGGTCTTGATAAAAGTTAGCTATGCTAGTCTCAGAAATTCAGAGTGCAGATATGATAATAGATTTATGCACAGAGTGTAGGGACAGGAAAAACCTGAGCCAAAAAAGTGTGTTCTCCAGCAGGAACACAGAATGAAGGTGCTACTTTTATGCTGCATTTTTATTAGTGGCATCTCAAAAATACCACTTTCAGCATGCCTTTTTCACTTCTCCCACAGAAGCATGAAAATTAACATCAGCTAACAAAATTTTCTATTGCTCTGGAGGAAATATTGCTGAAAGGTGTTTATACATTATTTGTCTTGTTTGCTTTTTTTTTTTTACTTTGTCAAAGTCCAGTCATAATGATTGATTTATTTGTTTATGTTGAGGCACAATTTAATTCTTGTCATCCTCCCATAGTTTATAGCACACACATGCCCCAAGAATCAAACCACAAGGCCTTTCACGAAGAGCCATTTCCCATCAAATTTCACACTGGGCATGATATACCAGGTCAGATGAAATACAGAAGTGAAAGCCACATAGCCTGGCACAGAGCTTTCCCAGGCACAGACAGCAAACTTGCCCCTTGAATGACTTGAGAACATCTTCAGAGATCTGCCATGTGCAGAAGAATAGCTGTGTTGCTTGTGGAGGTGAGGTGGGATCACGTTTGGGGGTCGCAATTCATTCCCTACTTGTCCTTTATGCCACGGGAGAAGTGTTTGAGTTCATGTCTTCTACTGGCTGCTGCTGGAGAGGTCAGAAAGGGCCTGTCCCTACCACCTCTCACCTTATCTTCCCCCTAGCAACATCCCTTCCAACCCAAGTGGGCTAAGGAGACATTGTGACTGCACATTCAGGTTCACACACCTCTGCAGCTATCACGGGGCTAGAAGGCACTGTCAAGACCTAAGCTTCTGCAGCCCTTGCCCTGCTCACCAAAAGCCCAGACCACAACACCTGCCTGTCTTTACCTGCTCCATAGCTGCACAGGAGCGACAATTAGTTGTTTTCCCCCAGGTTGAAGTGCTACCACTTACAGGTAGCTTATGCAATCCCATACGTGAGTTAGCTCTACTCCAAACAGGAACCTAATCAGCATGAAGGTCAATTCCTGTGAAAATATCCTATGCTGCTGCTTGGTCTATCATTTAAATTACTCAAGGTCAGTTTTTATTTAATCATGCTTGCTTCCATGATTTTTTCCCTCCCATATTAAAAAAAAAGCAATTAGATAACGAAGCATATGTAGCTTGTTTTCTTGGATTGTTTCTCAGCTTTTTCCTAAATTGTCACTGCCCCTTTGGACTTCGCCAATGGGGTGGCTGCCAGGTTTCCACAGAGATGTAAACAAATTCTCTGCAATAAAACATCATCTCTACATAATCTAAGCCCCAAATGTACATGGTGACAGTTTTATGTTTGAATTATATGAAAATCCAAGATACTGGATGTGAGTATAATTTAGCTGTAAATACTTCTGTGCCCTGGAATCCAGTTAAAATGCACTGTTACACATGCTGTGTTTTGGTGGTGAAGTATTGCTTGCCTCTGATTGCTGCAGGGTAAGACCTTTACTTTCCTAAGCTATGATTTAGTGCTTTCCAACCCCTGTAAAGTGTAACTAACAATGCCCTCTATGTGAGCTCTGGTACCTGAGGCAACAAGGGGGAGATGGCTGCAGCCGGGAGAGGGAATGGGAGAAGAACAGAAGGGAAAAAAAGGGATGTCTGCAGTGGGTAAACACATCCACAACTTGCCTTCTTAAAAGAGCTGAGGGCTGAATATTGAGCCAAAACCCCAATTAGATGGTGGCAGTGGAGCTCCACTGATTTTGAAGGAGCTAAGCCAGCCTCAATTAGCTGAGAAACTGGCCTACAGTCTCACATTTGGTGCCCAAAGTGATTGGAGCAGGGGAGGTTTGAAACTCTACTCCTTGTGTACCACGGAAGGCTCTGTGGGAATAATGTTTGCTTTGGCATGAAAGTAGGTTAGTGTAGACCTAGCAGGTCCTGCAGTGAAAGGCTCCTTTCTGCTCTGAGTGATGGCAACATCTATAAAGAGAGCAAATTCATTCGGAGATACGGCTTAACCCACATCCTCCTTTAATTCATAAGTCCTTGCGCAGTGCAGACCTCAAGGTGAATCTGTGTGGATAATTCTGTCCATTTTCATCCCTGTGTGTCCTGTGTTTCCCTGCAGGGCACAGATCTCATAGAATTTTCCCTGGGTGCCTATCCCAGACTCTCTCTTTAGGTACATCAGCAGGGAGAGTCTGTGTCGGGAGCTGTTAAACTCGGATGTGTTTGCAACGCCTCCTTCCTCAGCTGCAAGTCTGGGTCAGGGAAGGGAGCTGCTGCATTTCCTCCAGCTTACCTTTGCTGCACAGAAAGCCCCTAAGAGAAAGACTGTGATAAGATTTTCCCATTTCTGGCATGCTTTCTGAAATTTGCTCTCTTCTTCCCTCCTGTCCTCTTCTCTTTTCCCATGACACCTGCTCTGGCTCCATCTCATTAGAAAGATTATCTCCTTCCAGCATGTGAAATTAAGAAGCAGCTGTGAAGAAAAAGTGGAGGTAGATAAGAGGCTTCTCTCGCCATGGGCAGCCTGGTGCAAAATGTTTCAAGCTGTGCAGGAAGGCCTGAAGGAGGGAGGGATGCAGCAGGTGGACAGGGAATGGTGCTTCATTTCTGTTCTGATATAATAATCAGAGGATAGCAAAAAAGAACAGCAGGCAACAGGTTTAAAATAGCCAGAGATACTACATTATACAATTCATAATAAGTAGTTCCCCAGTTTAATCACAGAATTTTGTGAGGACCAAAAAAATTGTATAGGTTCAAAAAGTGATAGGTAAATACATTAAATTAAAAGAAAATAGCTCTGGTGCAGGAAATCCTTGAGACACAAAACCAGGAGAACAGGGAACTACTGAAGGAAACACCATTTTATACTTGCCCTGCTGCTATGCTCTCCCATAAGGATCTACATACTGGCCATATACACAGGTAGGAACAGGGCTGATGGGCTTTGGTCTGATCCAGTACTGTTACTGCTATGTTCAAAGGCTCAGCTGGTCAGGTGCTCAGTGGCACCAGACCTGCAGCATTGTTCTCTTCAGAACTCTGAAAACAGCAGACTAGATCAACTTTCTAACAAGACCAAATACCGCCATGGAATTTCTGTCCAGAAACTTTGAAGGCATTTTCCTTAAAGGTAGAGGAAAATGAATGTCCATGAAAAATACTGGCTGTACTTACCTACGAAAATGCATCTAGTTGATGTATATTTAGTATGTGAGAGTCCTTATACATACTTGATTCAATAGTAAGATGGATACATTGCTGATCCTAGATAGACCAATCACTCCTTGCTCACTTCCTCTGGGCTCATGATGTGCTGATACTCCCCACCTGACTGCAGTCATGGAAAAGCATCACAGGTGAGAAATAGAAGGCATTTTGAAAAACAGCACTGAATGTGTTTTGTGTGGCATAACTCCAAAGACAGCCTTTTCCCATTAGCAATTCAGAAGGGTGGTGTTGGTATGGATGAAGGACACATGCTTGCCGTGTTCAGGAATGGATGGTGATCCCAGAATCTCTTTATTTCTGATGCCACTTTATGTCTCTTCCAATATTATTACAAGAGACACCAGAAATCCTGACCCAGAAGATGCGTCTGTTGTCTTTGGGTGGCATTTCAAGCTGCTGCAGTACTTTAGGTTTGGTGCAGGCTGGTAAATGGTAATCCTGTATCAACTGATGTTTGGTGATATGTTAAATGTGGCAATTTGAGCAAGACTCTGGGCTCTCAGTTAGAAATACTTTCTCACCAAATTTGTTGCTTTCTTCAGGGTAGCTGTTATGTCACAGCACACCACACCACGATACTCACATGGTGCCATTCAGGCTTCCCAGGATCTTAGGGATGTGAGTAATATTTACCATCTAAAGGCCATGCTAGTAGCATGGCTGGTTTTTTAATAGCCAGCAAAACTTGTGCAGTTCTGCCTTACAAGTATCTAGGACTTTTTTTTAACAAATGCAGAGCAGATGCCGCAGCCCATGGTTCCTTCTAAATTGTAGAAATTATGTCATAATGTCAAGTCTGCTTCTCAGGAATAATTGGAAATATCTCAGTGCTATTTGTATGGAATAAATGTCTCATGCTCTGAATGCTCTTGTGTCAGGTAAGGAATAAATTAATACTGAGCATGTGAATTTATTAATTTCTGCTGAATGAGAATTTATGGCTTTATAGCATTTAACAGTGGAACAGATCATTCATCACAATAACCTGATTATGAGCATTTAGAGGAAAATGGGACAGCATATGAAAATTCTAGATCCTGTCACCCTTCCTTACATCAAATTCTCCTTTGATGGGTGGCCATAACACCTTCTGCCTTCTAGAGCTACTCCAGGTGCAGGGATTGCTCAACGGAGCAGCAGCAGCAGCATATTTTCAAATAGGGGACCAATGATGTGTTTGTTCCACTCAAATTCTCTTGCTTTAGCTCCCTGATTCTGGTTAGGTAACACAAAACAGAAGCCATATTAATCAGCATGTTTGAGTTGGCAAAAGTTGTGTGATACCTGAACTATGAGATGTTCCTTTAGGTTTTGGGGTGACCTACCTGATGGTTACTGAAGCTAATGGGGACAAGGAATGAAAACCATTTTCTTTCTGTGGATTCTATGGATTGATTTCAATGCAATCTTCAGAGATTCAATTCACACTACTTGCAAATTCACACTACTTGCAAATTCACACTAATGCATGAAGAAATATCAGACTTGTAGGAAAAATGTAGGACTGAATCAATGTATTTATTTAGTGGGTCTCAGTTCAGTGTTGAGGTCTGTTTAATTTAACTGCATGTTTTCTCCCTTCATCCTTTTTTCTCTTTATTACTGTTTGTCACACACTTCTTTTAAGAAGGTGGTGCCAGATTCTAGGACTTTGTACACTTCAGCATAGACATCTATACCATTGTCTAAACTTGTATGGTGACCATTGTCCATCAGATCTGATACTAAGCCTTCAGAAATAATCTGATCAGACTGATCTTGCTATGTATATTTCATAACTACAGTGTGCTAGTGATCCTGTTAGCTTTTGTATTGTGTGTAAAAGAGTTGGGGCCTACCTCTGAGAAAGAATTAAGATGAGAGATTAAGATGTTTTAGGGACAAACTCTCAAATATCAGGAAGATGTTCTCATGTACAGTTTATTATGCAAATTAACTTACCCCATTCTTGGATTTCAGTAATTCTTTGGATCTTGCCGAGTATGATGTGTGAGACTTCCATTTGCTTAAACTATTCCGTAACAAATCCAGGTTCATTACTATTCTGTAACAACCTTGGTTGGTTTTGTATTCATTCAGGTTATGATTGTCCTGTATATTAAAATAAGAAGCATGAATGTGTTTTGAGCATGAGGATTCTTAGACTGGATGACTAGATGGGTCTAAAGGTGACTGACCTCCAAGCTTCCTACCCCCCCAAATAAACCCTATTTTTGTTTTTCTGGTGGAAGCAACCACTGGGTGGCTGGAAACATGTCTTGTGCCCACACCACTGCCCTGACCCTGAACTTTGACAAGGTGTAAATATTTTGAATGTTTACCTTTTTATGAGTAAAATCCATCCATTTTCTTTTGGTTTGGTCAATTACAGATCTGATTTCATTTCCACTTATAGTAACAGGAGTTTACCCACCATTTCAGTTGTCAGAACCCTCTACTATAGTCAAGAGTAGTATAGTCAAGTTTATATCAAAGTTCCCATTTCAGTTTAATTTTCAAATCTTCATTTTATAAGTGCCTTTAAAATCATGGCGTGGTATACCAAAGAGCTGGCTCCCTGAAGGTAATAAAATACTTTAAGGAGTTTTATTTTGGGCAGAGAGGGAGAAAAGATACATTACTTGAACAGTAACTGTGGAAGAAAAGGGGAATTTTACACTGGGATGAAGGTAGATTTAATTTAGGGAAATGAGGGAAGATGAAGGAGTGAGAAAAGGCAGAGGACATCTCTGTGTATTGGGAAGATGGAGATAATGAAGAAGTTAGTGTTACCTTAGTCCCCCTCATCTTTTTAAAATAAATCACCATTTCATATGGTGACTCTCACTTTCTTTACACACATTTCTGTCATACAGAATTAAGTAACAAATTTGTTTTCTTCTCAGGAAGAAATATGCCAAAATACATACTAAATCCAGGAATAAAACTATGAGACACAAGTCTTCCTCTTACTTCAATCTAAATAGTCTTTATTTTTTAAATTTAAACTTGCTGTCTTTGCCTGCATGTTACTGGTTTCTGGAAGAGCTAGGATTTGTGAACACCACAAGATGTCCTAAGCTAAATTTTGTTCTACTGTAATTATGTTTTATTTCACTACTGCTCAGAATTGCCATCTCAAGGTAATATCTCCAGAATGTTTAAAGGAAAAGTTAAAAGCATGTACTATCTTAAGATCCTATAGCTGTCTTACCCTTCCAGTTTCTCTTTCCATATGAGTTTTCATCCTTTCTCTGTTTCATTTATTCAAGAATGTGTCAAAACCCAAAGATGGGGGGCAGAAAACTTCCTGTGGTAGAAAGGAGAAGAATCAGCTCTGTGGCACCTGTTCTTTGTGATCTCCTGCTGGTTGGTCACAACAGCTCATACTGCACCACATACCTATCCTGCCCTTTCTTGTCCTTGGCTACTGTTCTTCCCAATGACAAATTGCCTTTCCTGTCACAGACCATCTCTTCCACCTTTTCAGCTCATGCTGGTTACCTTCCTTTCTTTCTAATGTAGTTTTGCAGCTTGACTATGCACACATTATTTCCTCTAGAAACACAAATTGATGGGCATGGTCTAACATGTCTTTATATTGACTTTAGAGATTTTTGGATGTAATCTTCTCCCTGCAAAGTATGAGCTGTAAAGCAATATGTTATTTCTTCGTTGTTGGTTCTAGAGTGTTCCATGCAATACTGCAGACTCAGTCCTTGCCTTGCACACAGCATTCAGGAAGCTGCTGAATGTTGCCTCTGTGCTGTACATTTATTGACTGAAACATTTGAGTTGTTGCTTTTCACACTGGTAATTTTAGAGCACAGATGCTTAGCATGTTTACTCACATACCAGGGCTCACATTTAATGAGCAAAATGTCAAGTATATTGTTATCCACCATAAAAACTGTGAAAAATATCCTTGCCATCTGCAGTGTGCCTTCTGCTTCAGCCTAAAAGACTTTTACAAGCAACTACATGAAATTAACATTAAAGTCAATATTTATAAATGGAACCACCTCTAAAGGCCGGATCTTCTCCCCTCCCACATCCCCCATTCCTCCGGGAGCTAATGAGCTGGGGAGGAGGCTGGGTGCAGGAAAGAGAGCTGAGCCGCACTTGGCTCCTGGTTGCAGCCAGCCAGAATAATCTCTCTGCACTAAGGAAGAAGTGGAAACAGAAAAGTGGCACTAAATGGCATTGACAGCATCTGAGGACCAGATCCCGTGCTGATGTCAGTTGGAGTAACTTCATTGTTCTTTACTGAAGTGACGCAGCAAGCATAAATCAGCACAGCTCGGCTGACTTACATAGCACGATGCTTGATTTGTGCCAGCTGAGGATCGAGCCCAAAACAACATTCATGAAATAGATGGTGGATAGCAAAGCTGAAACTGGGATTTGATAGACTGCCACAAAACATGATAGCATCTTCCAAGAAAATGTTTTCTATTTCTCCACCAAATGTAAGTCTCTCTGGGGCAAGAACTGGACATTTGTTCTGACTTTTTATGGTGCTGAGGACAACGAAGATCTCATCTGTCGCTAAAGCCTCTAGCTTGTCCTGCAAGAATAATAAAATGAATAATTACTACTAAAATGCCCTTCTTCAGACAGACTATGACCTTTTAATTTTGCTCTTGCAAAGTCTTCAATCCCAGCATGACTAGTGTTTTGCAGGACTGAGATCTAAGCACACTTTGAAAAAATGCTGTTGTCTACTGCTGTTATCCCAACATCCAGAAGCAGCTGAAATTCCAGCCAGACCTTTATGGGGCAGAGCTGATGAACCAAAGCCAGAACATGCTCCCTCGGAGAAGCAAGCAAAGATAACTTTTGCCATTTGTTCCAGCTGTTCTGCCAAGTCGCCCACATACCCTTGGCCCCACCAAGTTCATCTGAACTGCTGTCTAGCACAGACATGATGAAAGCTGGTCACTCCCACAACTGGAGGCTAATGAAACAGAGAAAGGTAGCATAATTGTAGAGTTGACACTGCCTTGCCCTTTTCCTCACACACACGTTGAACAAGAGGATCAGAGAGAAAATTGGTGCAGTAATTAGCAAACATAGAATAAATATTTATCAAGGAAACTTCAGGTCAAATGGATTTAAAAATTTTCAGAGTTGTTTAGATGTAAACATATTTCCTTAATCGGACTTTAAGAAGGGCACTCACATGTTTCCTTTTGAGCATTTCTAATATAATCATCGCTTGGGCAATTAGGCCACTCGCTAAGCCACAAATCTTATCTTTCACACTGGTGAGTCATAACTAAGGACTGAGTCACAAATAGACCAGACAGACAAATGGTGGCAGGAAGGAAATAAGATTGGCTGTGAATATATTTAGGCTGGAAATTAGAAGATGGCTGCAGACTACCTGAGGAGTGCAATTCCGATACAGTTTTCTTATTGAGAGGAATTGAGGAGTGAGAGAAGTAACTTCAATTGCTTTGTCATTTACCTTGATAAGCTCATGAAAGCGATTGTATGCTAAATAGGACAATTTCTTAAGACTGCATTAGATGATAGGAGTCCTCAAGTATTCAGAGTTTCTGTCTGCCATGACTACCTGCAGTTAGAGGGTTAGTGGCCTGATTACCTCTGTTGCCCCAGCCAGTTCTGTTGTTATCAGTGGTCCTTAGGACTCATATACAGCAGGGGCAGATTGCACAGATACAGCTGTATCATGTATTCAAGGCTCTATTTAATGCAGAATCTAGTGTTTGCATTGTGAATTTGCAGCAGCGCAGCTGTGTTGCAAAACTCTCCTGCTAGAGAAAGTGAGAACAGCTTGACTTCTTCTGATTGTGTTCGAGGTCAAGTTCAATTATGGGGTATTCAGTGATGGGGTGCACCTAATAAGATGTAGATTGGCTAATAGCTCTATCAGCTAATGAAATGTTTTCCACTGTTTGACCAGCACAATGACTTTCTGCTGTGCAACCAGAGTTCCTGGGAACGGTTGTCATACAAATAATGGGACTTAGGATGTTGGGCTGCTCTTTACTCACTTCTGTATTTTTCAAGGAGAAAAGGAGACTGGGATTTTTGCTGGTCATGGAAGACTATTTACTTACTTCCTTTGTGTTAAGTAACACTGAATATGCTGATGTAGCAAATAATATAGGCTGGAAGGGTGTCTGAGTATGTGAATGCTATTTGTCAAATGAACAAAGTCCCTTGTCTGTCAAAGCATGGGTTTCACTATGCCTTCCAGTTCCACATCAGCTCTGTTCTGCACCAGCAGCCTCGTCTTTAAATGTGATCCTTGCTTTGCTGTGACTAAAAAATGTTGTGCTTTTAATGAATCCCTAGAGCATGGATGTACATCCCATACCATCACGTGTTTTTGCCCGTACATCCAGGACACACTTTGATCCCTCTTGTTCCCTTCCCTCCATGCCCTTTGGTCTCTGTTCTATCATATGAAACAGGTACTATTGTTTCCCAGAGATATTCATGCTTGGTTATGCAGCAGGAATGCATATGACATGATGTTGAAATTATATAGCCATGTATGGTTATCATGTGATACTGGATGCCAGCATTTTCTTATGATGAGGGCCACATTCCCCAGCCAGTGCTTCACGCATCTGAATGAAAGGATTCTTCAACTGCAAATATCAGGGCTATCTGACCACAAGGTTCAGCGCAAGTATTTTAGAATCAGATACTGCTTGTTGTCTGAAAACTTACAATTAGGTAGTGTTTTACTGTCCTGGAAACACTTCTATTTCTTGATGTTTCTTAACATTTGGTCAGTCCACACATGGCAATAGAAAGGTGTCCTACCTCATTGCCTCAGTGTGTGGGAAGGTTTTACGTAGACAAAAAATATAAAGACCTTAATGTATTTCACTCCAGTTTCCTGGAAATAAAGAACAATTAAAATATTAGTATGTATGCAGTTAAAATAAACTATAACTATACAATATGTGTTTCAGAGTTTAGAGATGAAGAAATCAAGTCTGACTTGAACTTGCACTTAGACCTCACTGGGACCAGAATTGCATCTTAGTACATAATACAGCCTGCTCTCTTGAAAAGTAGCCTGCCAGGGCATGAGTGTCACCATTGAAATACATTCCAACTAATATATTAATTAGATCCTATAAAGCAGAACACCTTTTTTTTTTCTTTTTATAAGTAAAGGGTATTTGTTCTTTGCATATTAACTTTCTGAACTCCTACCTGAAAAAAGGGATTTGCCTCTCCAGAAACTTTTAATTTTTATCTCCTATATGGTTTTCCATTGGTTGAGCTTTCCTTTTCTCTTTTGTTAACCTCCACGGTCAAGGTCATTCTAAGAGGATTTCTGTTTTGAAAGAGTAAATTTTCAAAAATCCCTGAGAAATCACACTTCCATAAGCACAAAACAAAATCTTTGTGAGCTGAATCCCCACTTCAAATCATGCCGAAGTTCCCAAATCTACCTAAGTGCTATTGTAGGCTTTGCAAATTTCATAAAACATACACCTGAAGATAATATTTGGTTGATACATGTTTTTCTAGCTCCACTTTGTAGGGGGTTTACCTTGGCTGGGTGCCAGGTGTCCACCCCCAGTCAACTTCCCCATCACTCCCCCCTCCAAACCTCCGTCAGCAAGGCAAGCGGGGAGAGAATAAGATGGAAAAGGAAAACCCGTGGGTTATGATAAAAAGCAGTTTTAATAAACAGCAGAGAAAGCAAGGCCACGTGCCCGCGAAGCAAAAGCAGCAAAGCTGTTACTCTCTACTTCCCATCCGCAGGTGGTGTCGAGCCTGTCCCGGGAAGCAGGGCTCCAGAACACGGAGCGGGTGCTCGGAGGACAAACATCTTCCCGACAAATCCCCCCGTCTTCCTTCTGTCCTCTTCCTTTATAGTTGAGCTGACGTCATATGGTATGGAATATCCTATTGGTCAGCTCGGGTCGGCTGTCCGGGTTGTATCCCCTCCCAGATCTTGCCCTTCCCCGTACCATTGGTGCTGTGTGAGCACTGCCAGTCATAACATGGGGGTGTTATCAACAGCCTCTGGCTCCCAGTACTGCAGCATGAGGGCTGTATGGGGAAAATCAGCTCAGTCAGACCCACTACACACTTCTATAGGGAGTTTATACCTACTTGTTGTGGATATGTATGATGCACTGTAACTTTCAGCAGGTTTGTTTGCCATGTGCCCAACGTCATTCATGCTTGAGGGTTTTGCTTTTGACCTCACTGCATATAGAATAAGGTCTGAGAAGTATGCAAGCTTTCTCCCACTCTCAAATTAACTTGTTTATACCGTCCCCCAACAATTGGACTGAAATTCTTCACATTTCAATATCATGACTGCATTGGTTACATTATCAGTGTAAGTAGGAAAATCTTCCTGCTTTTTCCATTGAAAAAATGTCTCTTTCATTACCCGAGTGTTTGCTTGGCCCTGACCAGGGAAGCATAGTGACTGCCTGTTTGGGGAGAGTTTCACCATCTCAGCAGGTTCTCTGCATCCAGCTGTGCTGCAGGGTATAACGCCTAGCTGGTATTCGCTTTCAGAATTTCAGTTCCACTTTAAAAAATTGCTTAACTTGTCCAAGAGGTGTGTTGTGCTGGCAATAGTTTCAGGAGTAGCCAGGTACTCCCCGCAGGCTCATGGGGTGAGCCTACACTGCACAAGCCAGGGGTGAGCCTACACTGCACAAGCCAGGACTGAGCCTCTCTGGGTCCAGGTCCTGATACATGCTTTCTTTTGTGACTTGGGAAAGTCTCTTTTTTCCAATGGGTTTGCCTCTGCCTCTAATTAGCACCCCTTAATTTCACATGCTTGATGTTTGGGTGCCAGGCTTGTAGCAGAATGCTAGGATTTTAGAGATGCTGATTCTTCTTCTGCTGGAGAATGGGATCTCCTGGAAAATCATGGGCATGGGAATGGTGCTAACCTAACTTCCACACACATCAGTTCCCCCACATACTAAAGCATAGAAATCCTACTCACTCTGCTACCAGAGCACTATAAAGTTACATGTATTACTGTTTGTAAAAGGCAGCAAGTTTCTTAGATCAATGCTGCTACTGAAGTACAAAGTAATAGTACTTATCGAGGAGGAAGAGGATTGCCTTTTGAGTTGCCATCTGCTCCTGGCCTGACTCCAATTGCTTCCTGGTGAGTAATCTGAAGGCAATTTTTTAGAATCAATTTTGTATCACATTTTCACAATATGACATATGTATCTCTAGGTCTTAAAGAGTGAGGAACAATCCACCAGTAGTCTACCTCCCACTGTAGAAGCAAATCCACTAAATTAGAGGATAGGAATTAGACAGATTCATTGATTTGCTGTAAATATCCTTGCTGTATTGTCACCCCATTGTGGTTCACAGAATGAACTTTTTTTTTTTTTTTTGATATGGCATTTTCTAAATGATCTCATCCCTGAAGCATGGGTGAAATAAAGGTCAGTTCAAATGTTTCCCAAACAATAACCAGTGTAAGAGGATCACCAAATCTTTGAGGGCAGGAGAGAGAATCTACAAAGTGATCAATATAAGACCAAAAATGTCATCTGTCATCTTAGAACAAGGGCTGCATGGAACAGAGCTCACACCCTTGAGGTGGCCACACACACCAGAGGAGCCATGTTCCTGCTTCAAGGGAGGCTTCTTGCTGAACCCACAGTCCTAATAAGGCCTTTTATCCATCCAGCAGCATGTCTATATCTTCATGGGTGAATGTATGTTAGAAAGGTGCTTGGTCGAGGAGAGAGAACTGATCTTTCCTGGTAGGTGTAATTGTCCTGAAAATCGTTGCATAAAAGATACTTTCTGTTCACTTTTCACTAATCTTTTTAAGGTCCAAACGGCTTATGGTATTACACAGAGGCGCACCTTTACACTACTAAGTTTAGAAAAATAGAATAAATCATAGCTAAATCTTAGGCTATCAGTGACAATCTTGCCTACCCCAAACTTCCAGCTGTAGATGGTGAGAACTTCTTAGGAGCACCATTGGATCTCCTCTCAGCTCCCGCGAGAATCCCTCAGACTTGTCACTGCCTGTGGACCTACACTGCTGCTGAAGATGAATGTCTGGGCTACTATGTTCTACCACATCTTTGTTTTTCTACTTCACATATGATAAAGCATCAGAAGAAAACAACTGGGGGCAACTTGACCTTATTAACTTTAATTACATTCTTTGATAGCAAGATGAACAATCCCTAAAAATCACACTAAGAATACATGCAGATCATTTGCATACATCTGACAATCAGGGAAAGAATGTCCTTTGACAAAGGACAGCTTTCATAATTTTAAGAGGAGAGATCTACATTTTCTCAGGCAACTACAGGGCAGTCCTTTCTGTTTTGAAAGATTGTTCTCTTAACAAAGGATGTATATCACCCGGAACAATTTGTCCTCCAAGTTTGTCTTTATAATAAAAAAGTAGTAAATGCCTACTTCTGGCCAGATGATCTGAAATGCAAGTCCCATCAGGATCTGCAAATGAGGAATATGATCTCTGCTGACAGCAGCATTCTCTGAGCACACCTACCAGATCCAGCCTCCTACATATATTGGGAAAAGATGACAGATCTGGTCATTTTCTTCTTGCAGTTAGATTAGATGATCCATATAGGTGGAGAAAACATAGTTTAAAATCTCTTATTTGCTTGAAGTGAAATGTCCTTCCAAAGAAATTGACCCTCTCCCCAGGTTGGATGATATTCTGGCGTGAGATGCTTCCAGTCTGTCTTTTTAAAATAGCTTTGCATTAAATCATTAACTGAGAAGAGCAGGAAGAGCTAAAAAAGTACAAAACAGCTAAACCAGTATGTAACAGACCTTTCTTATATTGAAGAGTAGAAGTCAGGTCTCTTCTGCCCTAGAAGGGTGTGCTAACTGCTAAGCCTCAGGGTCATTCTCATGTTCTCTCCTTGGCTGATTAAGTATTTTTTCAAACAAAAGGAAATCATTTAGATGGGAGAATGACTTCTTACTCCTCTTGTACAGTCGAGTAAATAGAGAAGACTTGTAGAAAATATAATTTCAAATCACTGAAGACACAACATGTATTTTAATGCAAGTTCTCAATACACTACGTAAGCAGCCTACCCACTGTTTCCTATGGTTGGAGCAGGGGATCTGCCAGCTGATTTCCAAGAAAGCTTTGGCTTAATTGGCTCAGGAGAGTTTGCAAGAGATTACAACTTTATGACAGGGGATTAATTCAGAGGATATTGCAGTGTACGTTTGCTTTGGTTTGGCGATAGTTTTGGTAGTTCCTGCACCAGGAAACCAAAATATGACTTCCTTTGGAAACGTCAGTCTAAATACAAGAAGTCCAGTCCAGACCTGAATTGACTATTAGACATCTGCCTTTTGCTCATTTAAAGCCACAGGATGGGAATGCTCTCAAAACTTCACATTAGCCTGTGCTGCAGAGCACCAAGAAACATGAACTGACTGCCATAGAGAGAGGTGGTGCTCATGGAACATGGGGAGAACTTGCCTCATGCACATCTCAGCTCTGAGTCCCTACCCTGAAAGCCAACAAAAGGCACATGGATGTCTTGCAAGACTGTGTTGTATAGAGGCACATTTTAACTCAGACGATGCTGAGATCTGCATACAGCTCAGTGCACAAACTGAGGGAATGTCTGGTTTGGGTCCAGTACAGCTAGATTGCCGCGTTTCTTCTCTCAGCTTGGTAAAATCTGCCTCTATGTAATCCCTTCTTGTTTACATTGCTGAAACATTTCTGGTTTTCGAATCGCACTAGCTCCATGATCCTGCTACAGCAGTGATGAAAATATGCTTCTAAAAGCTTCAGTATGCAGGGGGTTATGGCATTGAAGATTTTCTTCTATTCTTTATTTTTGTTTCTTTTACACCCCCAGGAACAAGGAGAAGACTCAAGATTAAATCATGGTCAAACTAAGCTCCCTAAGAGTTTTGCCACTGACTGTAGTGTGGCTGGATTTCATTCTGAGTCACAGTTCTTGTGTTCTCTCCTCCTCTGTGGCAAAGCTGTGAATGAGCATTACACGTTTTGAATAAATCCCAATTTCTCATGTCAAAAATGAGAATATATAGTATAGCTCGAACTGAATCTCCTCCTATTGCTGTATAATTTTGAATTTTTCTTCCCATCTAGTGTTATCTGGCATCCTAGTTGAAAACTTATCATGCATCTGGAAAGCAGCTGACTTTGATTTGGAAAAAGCAAAATACTTTTAATATGTCATTTCACTTAACATCTTTGATGTCCAAAAGTACCCGTTTTCTTTATCACTTTATTGGAATTGAGAGAATACAGCAATTACAGTTATTAATGTTGAATCAGTCAATATGTTACTTGTGGGGCTAGCACGGGGAACAGATGTGTTTTTGTAGAAGGATGGGCTGAATGTATTCATTTCTTTAATGCTGTCTCTGTTTGGATGATCAGCATCTCTTAAAATTCCTTTCTCTCCTCTACCACCTTGTGTAACTGCTCTATTTTGTGCAGCTCAGAAAGAGCACATCTCTCTCACTGGAGCTTAGGGCTCCATCTCAAATTACAAAATGTCCCTTACTATTCAGCCATTTGAAAAAGCTGTAAATAGAGATATAACTTACCTAGCAACAAAAACTAGATCTCCACAATGTTAGTCTATGAACACAATGAGTTTATTCAGTTATGATCATGCCATTGCTCTTCCTTTTCTGTCACCAGACTTTTGGAGACCAAGTATAGAAAAAGTCTTTTCTACACTCAGCTGATGTTAAGAAATCCTTTCAGTAAGAACTGGGCAGAAGATGAACTATCTAAGCTTCTAAAATTAAGGTACTTGATGGAGTTTCTGCTGTATCAGATAAAAAACAGACTTGAGTGAATACTGAGAGAAAACAAAGTTTTGAAAATGTCAGTCTTTTGGTGAATATTGAAATATAATTTGTATCCTTTAGCTCACACAGTTATGTTTAGTGAATGTTTTTACAAATGTTTAGTTTTTTTCTTAGCATTTTCCTTTCCCCTTTCAGCTCTCAATCTTCACCATACAGCAATAAAATAAGTTTAAGGGAAAAGAAGTATGTAGACGTAAAGGAAGGAGAACATTTCCCCCCTTCTATCTTAACATTAAAGGGACATATTTTTTCCTGAATAGCTTTTAAAAATATCTGAAGTATTTGCTTCAACTTTAGTAAAAGCAACAGAAATATTAATTTTGAGTTGGTTTTGTTTCATATTAAGCCTTATTAAAATTCTAATGTGTTAGAAGACTTCCTGTCTATTTAAGCCTTGCCCATGACAAAAGAAACTTATTATCATTTCAAAGGTTGGTCAGCATTTCTTCCTATATACCTACTAGGTAATAATGACCATGTTGACCCTTTTTTGATCACTGAAGTCTTTTATCAGTGCATTCTACTAGTTAAAGATGATGCTCAATGCCAACTTTCATATAATGCTTTCATGAAAGTGCCTTTGAGAATGAAAGCAGTGGCCAGATTCTTCTCTTCAGATCTTCTGCTACTAGATTTTCAATCAGTGTAATAGAGAAGAAAATTATGCCCATTCTCAAAATATATATGAAATCTAAGAATGTTTATAAAGAAAATATCATACCTACTAGACAGTTTTCATTAGTCAATTTAATAAAACTTTTAAATGACCTTTTTCTCTCTTGGAACTAACTGAATTGTAGAGCTTAGTGTCCTTTGGACAGGTTCCAAAAAGGAAAGTCACCCTGCAGAGTTCAAGTCTCTGTGGAAAGCAAACCAAGTCCACTGTACTTGAATTCCAACAGCCTTTTATTATTAGGTCTTGAGTCTTAAATGTAGCGCTAAACAGGCAAAGAATGCCTATATTTTGCTTATATTTCTGACCTGTTTCTGAAGTCTTAAAACATGAGAAACTTAGGTTAATGTAAACTTTCTGAGGAGTAAAAATGGCAAAGAGTGCATTTTCCAGGCTTTCCTGATATTTTGAGAGTAGTAAATTGGAGAATAAATTGACATCCTAAGCCCAGTAGTACTGATGAGGAAGTATGCTCCATCCTGTTCTCCCCCAGCACCCTGGATCCCCCTGAGCTTGGCTGGGGATTCATTGGTTCTTCCATCAGAGGCCAGTGGAATTGGTTTTCTCCAACCTGAACCTTAACCACTGCAAAGAAGAAGAAAACAGGGAGTTGGGGCAAATTTCTCCTGGGCACAATTGCGTGGCACAGAAGTCCTGAAGGCACCATGGCTTCTGAGCTGATGTTTGCCTTAACTTTTGGACTGTCCTTGAGCTGGAGTAATGTTTACACAGTCACAGAATGTCATTGCCACTATTACTTCTCGTGTGTTTTTTCTTGCAGAAAATGACTTTTTTTTTCTTAGAGAAAATACTGGCATTTTAGGCTCCTATTTTCATGATATAGCATACTGTAGGGGTTTTTTCAGAGATTCATTAGTTGAGGGAAAAGAAGATGACTATCATAAGTATGTACTTCACTGTCATTGAAAGGATGCATTGCTACTCCTACATTTAACAGTTTTAATGGTGCTATTTTGGATAAGCAATTTTGTGACAGTACAGCTTTGTCTTGAAGGACACAGCTGTAGTCTAGGAAACTAAACATATCTTTCCTAGTGTTTTTATTTGTCAGAGGAGTGTTTTCAATACTTTTCAGTACTATCTATTTTTTTAAACTCACCACAAAATGAAAAATATTATACCATTAAAACTTTGGCAGTCGCTTATTTTTATATGTATTAGAAAGAAATTTAAGTATAGACAGATGCTTAATAATAATCCAGTTGAACATTTTATCATTGTCAAAGGCATTCATAGAGGAATCCATCAACTTTTCTGATTTCCATACAAGTCAATTTGCTGTCTTCAAAATGTAACATTAATGGCACTCAGTGTACACACTGTAATCCTTTAGAATAATGTACATGGCAAACGGATATGTTCTCATGCATTAATAATTTAAAAGTTAATTTTAGGTACTTACTCAATATGATTAACTGATGGATCAGCAGTCTTATACAGAGAAACAGTGAGCACACTTAAAGAAAGAGCATGCTGGAAGACAGTCAAGTAGCTGCCTGTATGACAGTTCAAAAATACCAGGGCTTTATTCCCCTAGTTTCCCTTCAGCACTGGAAGCAGCGCATCACAGTTTTAAGGGTAGTTTCTGGTTTTGAGATAAAATGTGTGAAGTGCCTTCGAGTTTAAGGTAGCAGAACTTCTGGGGAAGAAGGAGGATGTTTTAGAAGGCGGGAATCCCTGTGATGCAATCCTGACAGTGGCTGGCTGGCTGGCTCTGCAGCGGCAGCCCAGTTATATAACTCTTCTTTCACTTCTCACTTTTTGAGGACACCCTGTAACGCCAGGCTGTAAATTGATATTCTAGGGTGGAAATACTACGGATGACAAAGTATAAACATTTCATTGCGCAGCTAAAGAATGTGCCAGGGCAAATACGAGCAAACGGTATGTAGACGAAGCATGTGTTGAAGCCCTCTGTGAAAGCAGCAAGAACTGGACATCTATGGCACAAACCCTGGTCACATTGTATGGCTACGTGTACGGTTACAAAGAGTATGGAGGCTTTCTTTTGACAAGGAGCCACAGGGAGCAGAAAAGGGGTAACATGTACAAGTTGCACGGGGAGAGGTTTCATCTTGATCTAGGAAATAAATTTTTTACAGTGAGAACAATTATCCATTGGAACAATGTCCCCAAAAAATGCTTTGGAGTCCCCATCAGTGGAGGCTTTCAAGATGCAATTGCACAGTGTGCCAGATAAATGCACCTAGACTCCCTCTGCCACAAAAGGTTGGACCTGATGAGCTTTGGAGCTCCCTCCCAACCTGGGCTGCTCTATCATTCTGCAATCTGTGTGTGCAGAAAGTTTTTTAGGCAAACACGTGGGCCGTGATGCCAGCCATGCTGGTCCAGGGATGTGGTAGATAGTAAGTGCCTCCTTACCTCTGGAGTAATCTCAGGCAGAAATCTGATACCACCTGCCTTCACCTTTCCACTAGATAGTAACCTGGACAGGAGTGTTCTGTAGTAGCAGAGAGGAGGCAGCTTCTCCTCCGGTGAGGTACCAGTACTCTGTGGCTGGACCCCTAAAATACACGATCAGGGTGAACGATGGCTCATTCAGGGCAGACCAGCTTGGTGCTGGGAAGAGAAGGGTGAACTGGGGGCAGGGAGTAAGCTCCCGAACAGGCGGGCTGGGCTGGGACCGGGACTAATGGTGCTGACAGGCTGAAGGGCAGCGCTCAGCACCGAGTCAAGTGGAGGTGGCCGAGGGAAGGGCGGCCCCGCGGAGGCCGGGGGGCTGGCGGCAGGAGGAGGGGAGCAGAGCGGGGGGCGGGAGCCTGAGGTGACATAGGAGGCAACCGGAGAGATGATTTGAGGCGGCGAACTGGGAGAGCGAGTGGTGAGAACAGTGAGATCAGAACCGGGCTGCAAACACGGGGACAGGCAGGGCGGGCTGATAACAAAAACACTCCTTTAAGTATAGTAAAGAAGAGCCACGGAGGAAGAAAGCGCAGGAGCGAGAAGGTCTCATGTTACACTTCACATATATCTACCCGGGCCCCAGTCGCGGTGCTCCTGGGTACCGCACCCGCGTCTGCCTCGGGAGGAAAAGCCCAGAGGTTTCTCCCGCTTTTCCTCGGACTTGTTTTTTCCTTTTATAGCGCTGACCGCTTCTTCCGAGCGGTGTTTTTGCACCCTCCGCACTGAATATCACTCTGCTCCCGAAGTGCGGCGGCCTTAGAAGGGCAGCGCTGAGGGCAGCGTGCAGCTGCACGTCTCCTCAAAGGGCTTCTTCGCAGCCCAGCTTACTCGCAGATAGGTCCCGGAGCTGCGGTATAAAGCTCTGGTGACCCACGGAGTGAAGTTCAGAAGGTCCCACCGCAGCCAGTAGCAGCAGTCCCCAGGCATGCTGGCGGCAGCGGGAGGACCGGGGAGCTCTGAGTGTTTTGCAACACAGGAGAAAAATGCGAGCACAGGGTGGGCCCGGGAGGTTAAAGAACTCCACGCAACAACGCCTCGCGTTTGGAGGTGGCCGCGGGAGCTCCGCTGGCTTCGTTTTAAAGAAATCGGTGTCGCTCCCTCCCCTCGCCCTCAAAGTACGCACCGGTGCCACCTCTTGTGCGAGGACACGAACCCCCCCTTCCTTGCCCCGTCACAGCCTCTTCCAACCTGCCGCGCCGTGACTCCCGGCCGCCCACTGCCCTCGGCGGGCCGGGACCGGGGCTGCGGCTGGGGCCGGGGNTGCCTTTCATTTTGTTGTTTCTTTGCTTAATTGCTTTAATTTTTTTTTATTTTTATTTTTTAATATTTTGCTGTTGCTGAGGCGCGTGGCTCTGCGGGCTTGCCCTCCCCCGCCTGCCCCTTCTCCACCCGCCGCTCGGAGGAACCCCTTCTTCGTCCGCGCTCCCCTCCCCGCCGCCGCGCACGACCCTCCCCCTGCGCCCGCCCGAAACTTGGCGGGTCGCGGCGCCCGGCGGGCAGGGCCCGGCCGCACAGCAGGTAAGGGATCGAGGAGCGCGCAGAGGGGGGGGGTGGCCGCCCCGGGGGAGGCCAGGCCGGGGGGGGGAGCGAGGGCTTGCCGGCTCCTCGGTGGCGGAGGCCGGTGGGAGGTGGAGGAGGAGAGCAAACTTCCTTTTCCTGGGGCCGCCGGCGAGCCCCCAGCGCACCTCTCGCCGTCCGGCGGGCAGCCCCTGGGGTCGGGCGGGGAGCAGCTGCTCGCCGCGGGGCCAGAGGAGCGGCCCGTTCCTCCGTGCTCGGGGCTTCCTTGCCGCGTTTTGTTCGCTTGGCTGCTTCGTGCCTCTACACGGCGGTGCCGGGAGCCAGGCTTTCCCGGCGCTGCGAGCGGGTGAACCTGCCCCGCCAACTGCTGC